>JAGDQP010000059.1:226770-244456 GCA_022664845.1 Lepisma saccharinum
GGGCGGGCCAGGGGAGGTGTTGAACTTCATCCCGATGTTCCTCAAACCACGCTGCAACAACTCCAGCTGTGTGAATGGGTGCATTATCATCCTGGAATATGGCGTCATTGTCCGGGAACAACATCCGGACCATAGGATGCAAGTGGTCTCCTAAAATTGCGACATAATCGTTGGCAGTGATGCGTCCGCGAAGTGAGACCATAGGACCCAATGAAAACCATGATATTGCGGCCCACAGCATCACCGTGCCGCCGCCATGTTTCACAGTTGGGCGGAGACACTGCAGATCATACGCTTCTTTGGGCGTTCTCCACACATAAACACGGCCCGTGGTTTGGAATAGGGTGAATGGTGACTCATCCGACCATACCACACGTTTCCAGTCGTCAACGGTCCAAGTTGCATGGTCGCGGCACCATTTGCGGCGTGCTAAAGCGTTCTGGTCCCTGATGAGAGGTTTGGCCCGTGCAACACGACCCCGTAAGTTCATGTCATGTAATTCGCGGCGGACTGTGATTGTCGAAACAGGTTGGGGGAGGTGCTGATTGAGTTCCTCCGTCACTTGCGCCGCAGTGGCACGACGGTTCCGCGTGACAATGCGCTTTAATACCCGGCGTGCCCTGTCACTGATGCTTTTCTTCCGCCCACTGTTCCGCTTCCCCGATGTGGTTTTCCCGTGTGTTGTGTAGGCCGTCATCACCTTCGACACTGTCCCTGGCGACACACCTAACACACTAGCCACTGCCGTCACACTCACTCCACATAACCGCGCACCAACAATTTGCCCTCTTTGAAACTCTGAGAGGTCTCCCATTTTACACTACCTCCGTCTGCTGCAGCCACTGCACACTCCTGTTCCACGACGCCTGACGTAGTATGGAGACCGACCTAACACACCACCACCAGCAGTCCGGCGCTGCGGTCGCCACGACACCACTGCCAACCCATACATTTGACGTTTTGCCAACTACAGGTGTTTCCAAGAACGCAAGAACGCTGTATATACAAGCAAGAGGGGGGATCACAGAGAAGTCACTTTACCTGCAGAAATGTGCCATAAAGCGTTATTCGGTGGAATTCTGCAATTCTGAAAATGGACTTTTTCAATCAGTAATTCACGAGAATATCTGATACGACTACCGTACATTGAGATGGGTTAAGTTTGGGTGTTTTGAAAGCAAGTTTTCTGAACATGCTTCAGTGTAATCGTTTTCAAATGACATATTAAAATCACAGACAACCGTACAGAGAGTTAGATTGAATCAATACTGTAAATGTGTTTGCATTTCTTTCTGGCTTCGAGGAAGTTACTTTGCCTCACCGCCAGAACTATCTCGTTTCATTAGCTTATATTTTAACCTTGCTGATGAAATTTGAATCTTAGAATGTTTCGTACTGCCATGTTTCAGCCTACAAGAAATCCTGAACCAATCACAAAATTTCTTTACCATATTCTTAAAGGAAATAAGCTATTGAGCATCAGAGACATCTAACGGTTAGGAAATAAAGTTTCTCCAAGTCAGGAGAAAATATGTTCACATTTAGCAATATTGGTAAATTCTATGTGTACACTTCTCCGTGGTACAGAAGTGTAAATGTGACCAATATCTAGCGTGCACCTACCTTAGGAAAATCCATAGCGACAATACCGGTGTTCTATTGAACCACCGGCATTGTCGACTATCGCCATACTTCGCAATCGTGGTGTAGCTTGATGCTTTGTCCATGTGGGTGCACACCAAGTTTGTGCTAGCTCAATTCGAACGAGCGATATCTGTTCGAAATATGTGGGTCATGATGATTTCCTGGAACTAAGTAACATTAACCTTGATGTCCGTTTCAACTCTACGGATGGTCAGTTTACCCTCGTACTCGAATCCAACGGCAATCCTGATTAGCAATGGAAAATTTCCGCGACGCTGGTGGTATACCTAGGTTCTCTTTCCGGTATTGTCACGATACGTAATTGACCGAATGTGACCATTACGTTCTAGATAAATGTATGTCTCATCCAATGTGATCATGTACTGCAATTTTCTTCCCGCTGGGTGTCGTTCACACATTTTGCGGCAGTTCGATTTGGGTAGCGAGGGAAGAGGCTGTGAACCCATTTTTACTGATGCACCGCACGTCAAGAGGGCGACGAATGACATCACTGATAGTTGACTGTGTCACACTGAACTTCTGCGCTATGACACGTTGCGTGGTGGGTTCTTCTGGAGAGCATTCCGCCGAACCTCACGTAGCATCTCCGGCGACACTTTCACTGGTACCCTGGAACGGTCCTGTTCTGTTGACAAATGTTTCTGCACGTCCACATTTGTGTTTGCTGCATGTCCAGGATCTGTTTCGCAGTTATCAACTCAATTGTTAATCCAAGTTCCTTTGCGTTGTCTTACTATTTGGTATAAGAGAAATGTGCCGGAAAATGACCATGACACATCCTTCCAAATAGCTGTGAGTTTAGGTAGGTAGTTTTGATTTTCTCTTTGTATTGCACTTAACAGAAATATTAGTTAATGTGGTTAAATATTTATATTGTCGTTCTTGTAATAACTCAGTAACTTTATTACATTCCTAACGTTAAAAACACCTTTGTAACTTAATAGGATTTCCAACGGCAGAAATATTTACATGTTTTTTTCTCTCGTATATAAGGACGATGGTCTTCTGCGTAGAGACGGATTAGGGTATAGTACCTAACAGCTCGTTACAGTTCTGAAAATGATGGTTTGTAGATCTACGAAAATAAGTAAATTTCGAAATATAATGTTATTTCTGACCGCATCGGGAATAGAAGTCGGCACTTGTTGATTTTTGAAACAAGGATGCTACTTAAGGTCACTCTTTGAAAGGAATGACTTACACAATCAAAGGTTCGTCAACTGAGTTGTTTTCTTTTTCCACTTGTCTAATCTGAAGTCTTGCATGACATTGTTGAAAATAATATATATTTCCACATTCCCAAACGTTCCAACATTCCCAAGTATACGTTCCCATTTCCAATAGGCTTCGAAATTACTTCGCGAAACAAAATAACCTATGTACGTAATTTATTATAAATACAGTAATATTTAATAATCATTTTTAAAAAAATGGTTCTTCACAAATACTCACATGTCGACATAATAATTATCTGGGTATGTTTGTTCTCATCCAGGATATAACGAAAGTTTGAATGTATGAATATTCAAAGTAGTTCCTTTTAAAGGTTCCAAATAATTTTATGTGTGAAACAACAGTTTAAAACAATTTTGATTCGTTTATTCCGTATCTTAAATGTAAACTTAACAGTATTTTATAGTCCGACAATAATGGCTCTTGAAATCCAAACATTACAGGTTATTAACTTATTGTTCATTCAAGGAATTTGGTGAGTGTCAAGAAAAAACTGTTAATCACCATGGCATTTTTCCGGTTATATTAAAAAGAATCCATTTGCAGTTAATAGTCTATGGAACAATTAGATTTGTAACGAGCAGCAGGTGTATAAAAAAATGCGAGACGACTTCAAATTTTAATTGAAAATTTATCATTTTTTTTATAGTATACCGCTCTACTAAAACGTCAAAACATAGAGAGAAAGGGTGCTATATACATACTAGTTGTTCCGGTATTTATCATGCATTTTCAATTATTCATTTGGGCAGAACTTTTAATACTTCAAAAAAATATTTAGACCTAGAAATTATAAGTACTATCTCACTTTCAGATATATTGGTACTTACTTCATAATTAAATAAATCTAATTAATTATTTGTGGACAAAACATCCATGACAAGATTTTTTATGTGTAGAGCTCTGAAAAGTAAACAAATATACTTGTATTAAGATCTCAACAATAAACTGAAACGACAACGTTTCCAAATAATATGCCTAGATCAATAAGAAAGAAACTTTACTTGCAATGAGTATTATATTTTATGTATGGGCGGAACCACTCGTTCATAACATTTTGAATAATATCTTTATGTTTGACTAAATATCCCATCAACTAGCGGTAACTATTAAATAAATAATTGCATCTTTCGTGATATATTGTAGAGTATTCCTTATCAAGAAATATTTTCTTGTAATCACAGCATTAGTTTTAACAGTTTATAATCATATCAAATAGGTTTCTGCCTACTACTACCACTAATGAAAAAATAAATTCCAACATGACTGCAGAATATTTACTGAATAATTATCTCATGTTATCTAAAATAACTAACAGAACTACAGGTGCTCTCATGTCTAATTTTTATATGAATATTTTTATATGATCCACGATAATATTACGATTTTTCCAGGTACTTTTTACGAAAAATAGGGTCTGGTCAGGAACCATTCTTGAAATATAAACTTCCCCAGATTGTTTCTACTATAGCTAATAGATCTGTTGAAAAAAGGTTTTCTAATTTTCTCATTTTTAACCAATTAGGCTGAATTTGGTTTCAAATTACATATAATTATTTTCTCGATCAATATTGGTGGTGGTGTTATGTGTCTCAGAAAGGTATCACTGCATTTTCAAGGTGCATTTTTCGTATTCTGATGGGCCATAGATTGTAAACCACAACTAACGCATTAATAATATATTGTTTCTAGATTGACCCAATCAAGCTTTGTTAAACGAGGGCTGATCAACAAAGACTGAGACT
The DNA here is from genome assembly GCA_022664845.1 of Lepisma saccharinum. NCBI lineage: Eukaryota > Metazoa > Arthropoda > Insecta > Zygentoma > Lepismatidae > Lepisma > Lepisma saccharinum. The sequence continues at coordinate 231,414 of JAGDQP010000059.1, forward strand.
GATTGTTGTACCGCAGTTTCCTTTGTTGCCGAATAACGGCACGTTTGATAGTTGAAAGAGTTTTGTTTCATGTATACTCTCACTAGGTGGCAGCATTGTCGTATAGGTAGGTTGGGAGTAATCCGCTGTGTTTTAGACACTGCTTCTATTTCGCCTCACAACGTGCTGTGTATATGCATACAGTGGATTTTACACGAGAAGAACAGTATGGAGCAATAAAGTTTTGTTTTCGCTTGAACCATACAGCTTCTAAAACATACGAAAATCTCAAGCAAGCTTACGGTGAAAGTGCATTGCCTCGAACAACAGTGTTTCGGTGGTTCAAAGAATTCAAGGAAGGACGAGTTTCATGCGTTAAGCAAGGTGGACCTGGTGTTTCGGCCTCTGCTGTGACAGAAACAGACATCAATACTGCTGCTGTGATTGTCCGTGAGGATCGAAGGATAACATTACGTAAACTAAGTGAAGTGTTGCGAATTTCATATGGTAGTGTTTGTTCAATAATACACGATCACCTCCATATGTCCCGTGTTTGTGCCCGTTGGGTACCACGACTGTTGATTCCGGAACAAAACGCTGTGCGAGTTGAGACTTCTCGTGAGGTGCTGCGTTCCTTTGCTGAGGGAGGAGTTTCTTCAGTCAAATATCACTGGAGATGAAACTGTTACATCACTACGATACAGAGGGAAAGCAAGCCAGCACAGTGTGGAAATCACCAGGTTCTCCCACACCAACAAAGGCGAAAGTTGTTCCATCTGCAGGAAAGGTTATGGTAATCACGTTTTTTGATTGTAGAGGAATGATTTACCAGCATGTAGTTCCCCTCACACTACTGTTACAGGGGCATACTACACTTCCGTTTTGGCCACACTGAGGAAGCACATTGTGAAGAAGCGTCCTGAACTTCATCAAAATGGTTGGAGACTTCATCATGACAACGCACGACCTCACGTCGCACTTCCAGTGATGGAATATTTAGCTAGATTCAACATCACTTGTGTACGACATCTACCTTACAGTCCCGATCTCGCTCCGTGCGATTTTTTTCTGTTTCCATCTCTGAAGGCAAAGCCCCGCGGTACTCACTTGAGAACTCTGAAGCAGTGGTGAATAAGTCTGAGGCGATTCTTAAGAACATATAAAAATGGCCTGCATCACGTGTTCCAGGAATGGCAGGAACGTTATAAAAGTGCATTCACTCAGGAGGGGAGTACTTTGAAAAAGATCATGTAAACATAGAGTTTGAGTAATAAACACATGTGTAAAAAAATCAGTCTCAGTCTTTGTTGATCAGCCCTCGTACAATAAAGATAAAACGTGTGTTTTCTGATGATTGATTGAAGATTGAATATAAACCTTGATTTTTGTGCACTTTTATATATTAGAGTGCATTATACCGGTAGATACGTAGATTATGAACACCGAAATATGGTTACTTAATATTCTATGAATATGTGTTTTAAAGTCGTATTTTATGATTATTAGACACTCAACATCTTTTGGGAGAAGCCTGATATAAATTTAGTTCTTTCACATCTTATATACACTTGTGTAATTAGAATCTACGGCCAAAAATTACCACTTTCCAAATTGAGTGTGATCGGAGTTTAGAGATTTGGAAACTGACGGTGAATAATGCGTGTGCGCGCTTTGGTATGCACACTGATGTCCCAACTTTTCTGGTGGAGGACAAATATATATATATATATATCGGCTATGGTTATGGCATCCGTCATAAGCTGTCGCGATCTGGCTGTTTATATGCACATATTTTTCTGAATAACTGTTTATTAAATATTGTTAAAACATTTATTGACTTCTTTTACAGAGTTTGTAAAAAAAAACTAGAAATTCATTACGGAATCATTGTGGATGCGGTTCAATTTTCCAACAATCACAGTTCCACTGTATAACTGTGTTTATTCATGAGTCAAAGTTGTCTCTTTCTATATAACTGCGTTTACATTGAATGACTGCTGCATTCTGTCGTGAAACAGCTAATTCACGGCTACCAACCATTGCGCTAGTCTTCCATTTGTTCCTTGTGAGCTGCACTTGCATCTGTGTATCTGTGATTCTTGTTGGTGAAAAATCGGTTTATATCCAATGTTTTGAAGGTGTTGGATCCTTTAGGCCATTTTGGGTCCCTCGGCCATATTAGAGTCCCATAGTGAAAAATCGATTTATGTCTAAAGTTTTCAAGGTAATATAGCCCCATTGGGTCATTTGTGCCATTTATGGTCCCAAGAGCCAAATTAACGTCCCATAGTGAAAAATCGGTATATGTCCAATGTTTTCAAGGTAATAGGGCCCCCATTAGGTTTTCAAGATAATAAGGCATGAGTCTTTTGGACAATTTTTGGTCCCAGCGGCCATATAAGGGTTCAATAGTGAAAAATCGCTTTGTGTCCAATTTTTTCAATGTAATATGGCCCTGTTCGACCATTTTGAGTCCCAGGGGCAAGAGTAATGTCCCTTAGTGAAAAATCAGTCGCCTTCACTTTGTGATCTCTCACTTCTCTCGCTCTTTATCTTCTCTTAGCATTTACTCACCCTGGGTATGGTAGCGTCCTTGACTTGGACACCACAACTTTGTTGTGTTCAACGTATGATACCTCCAAGATCTTCATCTCTTCCAGCTACCCTACCCAGCGGGCAGTTTGTTTGTACTTTCGCCCGCCCTCTTGAAATATGAACATTTCCCTGCATATTTTTGTGACCAAAACAACTACTAATTGGAGTACGAATTAAACCAAGGCAAATAAGTTACGAAAAAAGGAGGCCAAGCCCCTCAAGATCCCCAGATGGCGGTTTAGGGGCAGAGATACGAGCAAAACAAAGCAGGTCGCTACTTATAATCAGAGACTGAACATAAGGATTATCGTAGTTTTCAACTTACGAAATATATACTGAAATAATACTGCTGCAATTCTCAGCTTTTAAATTTATAAATATACTTAAAAACTGTCTTATATCAAATTGCAAGTACTCAGTGTTCCAGCAGATTCTAGTGATGAGTCTTGGTGCATAAATACAGCCAGAATGATCTGAACAGATCATGATAGGCAAATTTGGAAACAGTGATCATCCCCGCTGAAATATGTACACACATCTGGATGATGAAAGTTTAATCTTTGTGGCAGTCAGTGTCTCTTGTAGCTGTGATAAAGTTTTCAAGATATTGTTTATCTGTCGACCGCACCTAATTTTGAGGTGCCAATGCCATATTTTAATGATCAATACTTACTGGTTTTATGGCATTCATGGTGCTTTAGTTGGAAGGTTGGTGCAGCTCGTCGGGGTAGACATCTGTCATCCTTACGAACAAGATCACGAATTGTACACTTCTTTTACATTTTACGTGAACACAGAAGCTTACCTGAAACCTATAATACACATAGAAATAACACTTTTCCTACTAACTAAAGGATGATGTTCAGCTCTGGATGATGAACGGAATTAAACTGTGTTTTACTGTTTTATTGAATATAATGAACTAATAATGAATAACAACGATATAACTGAATAATAATGGATAATAGGGAATATCTAAAACTTGGAATATTATACTGATTGATTAATGAATATAAGCAAACATAAAGTATTATCTGACAACGATCGTTTCTACTAAATTGGATTCGAGTGTTCTTGAGTCACTGAACTGAAAAGAGGCCCTTGCACATACCTGTTGTTACAGCCATATGATGTCTCGGTTTCAATCCACTATCTTCTTTTTCACGGGACGAACACCGAGATGATCACTTAAATACGAGCCCATGTCTCTTTAGATCTTTCACTCTCGAGGACAACGAATCTTAATACTTTACACAGAATGTCTTTTCATTTTCTTCATCTTGCGATGAATGATACGTATACTAAAGTTTGTATTCAAAATATTTATCATTCAACTCTCAGAAGTTTAAGTTCGATTTGTAATACAAACTCAAAACAGCTATTTCAAACTGAACATTTTCACTTGTAACAAAACTATAAACAAAAGACTATTGACGATGTTAACTGGTAGATGGAGAAGTCAAGACTGGCTTCTCGATACTTCGCTCAAAGAATCCCATGTCATGTAGAATAACACATTCAAAAAACATTTTGTAACTGATAATTAGAAGAAACATTTTATACTCTAAAGTTGAGTACCTCAAGTGGAAGTATATGTTTTAAATTCAGCTAAATACGCTATCATATGTCTGAAATTTCTTATGACATTCAAACCGTATTTTGTGTGACAAATACCGATATTACGAACATATCACAATAAAATTTTCTAGTTGCTTACATTAGCAGTGTTTGAAATAGAAAATATTTACTGCTTATGTCGCTGACTCTAGAAGCACGGACGCTAAAATATCAGAACTCATGCATCATTGAAGAAATGCGACCATGTCTTCGAGAGAAAAACATTTTGGTCGTCGATAGAGGCTTCCAGGATTCACTCGATCTTCTATCAGCCTTTGTTTCTAATCTGAAATGCCCGAGTTCCTGAAGAAAGGGCAAAAACAACGCACGACCTTGTAGGCAAATACATCAACGATAATAACAGGAATACAGTGGGTGGTGGAGTCTGCGAATAGCAGAGTTAAACACTGGAAGGCTGCGGATCATGTAGTGCCCAGCACACAAATAGGTAATATAGAGTACGTCCGTATCGTGTTCCAATTGCAACGTCTATCTGTCTGATATTGTGATAGACACGTATACAGATATCGCAAGAAAAAGGCAGTTACTTGTGGAGAAAACTAATGGTTCGCATGGTTGGGTACAATGCATGGACGTTATGCACGGTTGCATAATGGTACTGCGCATTTCAAGGTGATTTATTTCGAACACTAATAGCTGTAGAGCTGACGGCGTATCTTTTCGTCAAAGAAATCAGAATTGCTAATTCAAAAAAATGCACATGTCAGGAGTGATGGGAAACTGTGCGAGGGATTCCCAAATGAAATGTAGGATTCCCAAGATAACCCGAGGTATTAACTTGGAATCAACATGGTGGTGTTCTCTGACAGGAAGTCATCCTCTGCTGATTCTGTTCGACCCAAATTTGCAGTATAATTCTTGGGGAATCACTCGTTTCACTCGGGGAATCCCTCGTGTACTTTTTTTCTCACTTCTGACATGCGCATTTTCTGAACTAGCGAGTCTTCTTTCTTTGACGAAATGACGAACCGTCAGCTCTGCAGCTATTAATATTCGAAATAAATCGCCTTTTAATACAATTTGGACGTCTTTGGGGCCCTCTAGCGCCGAAACTACACATGACAGGACGCATGTTCATATGGACTCTTTTTCTATGTTGATATCAAGATTCATTTCCCGAAGTTTGTGTCAGAGGTCCTGAATCACCCTGTATATGTATTTACAGTACGAAGGGCATTCGATAAATGTTGAGTCTACCTAGGAAAGGAATGTTCCAGGGGAGTACCATTTTAGGGTTTCTCCACATAGTCCCACAACTTCAGTGTTATGCACTTCTCGCAGCGGTAGTTCAGTGCTGCCAACCGATGACGAAGAAAACGGTTGACAACACTGTTTTTTTGAGGATCCTCATCAGATAATGATGTCCTGCTTCGTTTGAATTCTTGCACTCACCTTTTGACCGTTGCACATGACGGAGCATCTTACGTCAATGTACTCAGCATGTTCACGTGAATTTTCTTCGCGGATATGCACGTGCGAAATAGGTAGCGGATCACAGTGCGTTCACCAACATGTTCCTCACTCGTGCCATCTCGACTGATGTTTTGTGACGCCACCGCTAAGCGGCGCTATCCATCGGCCTCAAAGTATGTTGACCTTCCACCGAGCGATTGAGCTTCACGCTGATTATTATTAATATTATTATTTTATCATACAATTCCTTCCTAGATAGACTCAAGATTTATCAAATGCTCTTCGAATATCTAGAAGGAACTTTTAACAGAGCAGGATGTAGTACCTCCAGGGCACCTTTTCTATAGCAATACATCTCTGTTAATAACTACTAACGATTCTGGAGGTTTTCAGGATAAAATCGTATAGAAATGCTACAAAAATATTTATATAATGAACAATGACAAGTTGTCAATAATAGTACCGTCTGGTAAGAAATTTCATCCACTTAAAACATTGATTGAGAGAGATGTTTCTACTGGATACAAACGGTCAAAATGCGTTTCCCTCACCTTGCAAAACCCAAAAAATATAATTATAGAGGCATACGTTGTTTCCCCCAAAACGCGACTACAGCCAACATTTATTTATTCCTTGTATTTTTATGCGAATATTTTGCATGAGTTTATTATTACTTAACGACATATTACGAAAATCTGTACGACTAATATCCTAAAGATAGATTTTTACAACAATTGTTTGTATCGTTTCTTTTATAAAACGGTTTCTATCGTAAGTCTTTCAACTGCAGCAGTTGTACCTTGCTCAGTCAATGCAAAGCTTACAACCACAACATATCTAGATCTTTAAGTGTATGAAATACATCACACCACCTTTTTAAAATTCGACTAAAATTTCCTACAAACGTCCTTTACATTAAAACAAATGTTCAGACTATCTCCCCCAACACACGCACACACTTCTAAAAAGTAATCGCCGCGCATGATAGAAATAGCCATTTTGACAAGTCTAAGTGAATTGTAATGATGAAACTTGGACATTTTTCGAAATTAATAATTAAATATTTTTCAAATAATAATAATAAATTTGCCTTATTTATCTTCGAGTACACCTATTTTCATGCGACTTCCTTTTGATTGAGAGAACTGGAAAAGATGCCTTCAACAGAAACAAATTACTACTAATTTTGATATATATAATAGGACACAGTTCCAACATGGATCTCTGTATAAAGCCGACTAAACATTTTTCAACCTTACCTACAGGGTACAAAATTATGCACTAGTTAAAATCCCAATTTAATGATTCCGCACTTCAAGTTGACAGACCCCAGTAACAATGCAGTGACAGCCCATGAGTACTAAATGTCCAAGACGGACAATGTCTAAGCAGACACGCCCAGGCAAATAGACACGAAACAGTGCGTGATCTGGCAGCAGCAATGAATGCAGGACGTCCCAGGAACATCTCCCAGAAGTCAATGTAGCGCAATCTAGTCTACATGGGGTATCGCAGCCGAAGACCTGCGCGTGTGCCGCTACTACCAGGTGTGTAAATATGAAACCGGAATTTATGTACAGAAAAGACACAGTGATTGGATGACAATGTTAAGAACTATTTTATTAGAAGTATTAGCCATCGCTAGCGATACATTTCTGCCATCGTTCCGCCAATGTGTGGTTGCCAGACCAAAAAAACTGTGCCTCTTGTGCTGCAAACCAGTCATCAAGAAAATTTTCGTACATTTTCGTAAGATATTAAGCTCTGGTCAGCAAGTGCGTTTCCCATGGATGTAAATAAGTGAAAATTAGAAGGCGCCAAGTCTGGTGAGTAAGTCGAATGGATTTCCCAGCCAAACGTCGCAATCGTTTTCTTGACCGGTTTTGCGGTGTGGGAGGGTGCATTATCGTGAAGTACAATCACTTTATGTTGTCTTTCGTCATATTCTGGTCGTTTTTCACGCAAATCCTGATGCAAATCGATCATTTGTTGTCCGTAACGTTGGGTATTAACGGTTTCGCCAAGTTTAAGCAGTTCATAATAGATCACTCAATTCTGATCCCACCAAACACAAAGCATTGTCTTCCGTCCATAGCGATTTGGTCTTGCAGTCGATGTCGCCGGTTCTCCTGGAGTTACCCATGATCGTTTACGCTTAGGATTCTCGAAATAGATCCAGTTTTCGTCACCAGTCACAATTCGATGGAGAAATGATTTCCTTTTGAACCTGGTGAGCAGAATTTTGCAAGTCACTTTTCGGTTTTCCTGCTGTCGTTCAGTCAATGCATGTGGAATCCATTTTCCCACCTTCTGAATCTTGCCTATGGCTTTTAAACGTATGGAAACTGCGTCTCGTGTCACATTTAATTGATCCGCTAGTTGTTTTTGTGTTTGAGCGTGATCCTCATCCAACAAAGTTTGCAATTCGCTGTCTGCAAACTTTTTCGGTGGTCTTCCACGTTCTTCGTTTCTCACGTCAAAATTACCACTTTTAAATTTTGTAAACCACGCATAGCACTGTGATTTACCAAGAGCAGGATAACCGTAAGCTTCGAGAAGGATACGACGCGATTCTGCAGCAGTTTTCTTTAAATTGTAACAAAAAATCATGCTGTCCGCACATCGTAGTTTGCAGGTAGAAATTGCGCCATGTTCAACGCTATTAAACATTATACTATGACATGAAAATTGTTTGGTTGTGAGTTGGAAATGATTATCAGCAGTCAAAACATGCAAGTGGCGTCAAATACGCAGTTTTACGGTAACCACAGTGACAGCTAAGGCCGTATTCCGGTTTCCGGTTTCATATTTACGCACCGTGTAATTGCTGCCCATCGGCAACAGCGACTCACATGGGCTCGGGAACACGTAGGTTGTAGGACTGTGAATGTGTACGTGACACACTCGATACGTTTCGTAATCTAAACAATGACAACATTGCATACATTTTGATATGTTTCTACAAGTATAGAATAAATGCCGGTGATGACTTTTGATGCTAAAATATTTTACAAAAATAGTCAGAAATGTAGCTACCACAATTTGGGCAAATTTTCTTTTATAACTAGAAGTTTGAAGCAATCGAAAACATATATGTCCAACGTGAAAAATATATTGTACAAACGACAGATAATTTAGCATTTCCAAGCCGATTTAAAATTCTTAGTAGCGTTTCAGTTTCAGTTTAGAAATTTACGTATTCAGTTCTCAGTCACGAGTTCAGTCAACGTCTTGATCTGCAATGTTAACTGTACAATATGGCAACTTCAACATCAAAGTAGACCGCCAGGGTTTCTTCTGTAGATAACATCCCGGCCTTCTTCTGGTGTGGCTGCAAAAATAACTCTAAAAAATCAGTCAGGATATTCGACCGCTGAGATCGATCCCAAACATCTCTCGAATAGTGAGGCAACGCTTTACCACTGCGTCAGGGGTTCGATAGATATATTGCAAATGTATATAATTCCACCAAAATAAATTGCGACCAGAATTCGCTACTGGTCGACCGGGCTCAGTGTTAAAGCGTTTACTTAGTATTTGGGAACTCGTGAGTTCAAGTACAAGGGCCGATCATCCTGACATGTTTTTTTCCAGGGTTCCAAATGGTACCTTCAACTTGGGTCTTTAATGGCGCTTTTCCTTGTCCTTTTCCCTCCTCTATCCCGGCCTGAGATTTAGATGCCTCAGAGCTATAATTGAAATTCAAATTCAAACAATAAATTGCTTAACTGCTCGTAAGAGCAAGACATGAACTAAAGTTAAACTAAATATTTGCTCTATTGGAGACAATAAACAATTAATAATTTCTCCTTTTTCACATCCGTGTTCGCACCACTAACAGAATATCTCAAATTAAGATCCGGAGGCCATAAACGTTTCTGAATTTCTTAACAACTGATTTCAGTACAACAATTAATTATGAGTTTTCTTTTCATTTTTTTTTTGCTTAATATTTCACATGTATAGTCATTTCGAAAAAACAAACTATACAGCTTTTTGAATTGAAGCGTATGCACGAATAATGATATATACTACATTGGATGTTTATTGAGAAAATCGTCAAGGAAGTTGAAACTTTCCGCAGAGCGGAGTGACGCTGTATGATGTTACATAGACTTGTGTTCTATGCTTAAACCAAGTGCAAATGAATACTGTATCAATGACCCATGAGAGGCCTTTTTTACTTTAATAACTCCACTTACAATAATTATCACATAGACGTGTGTTAGCGCATATACTTCAATTAATAGAAGGTACACAGCTCGGTAATTTATATAGGCGTAAGAATTACCATTGGAGGGAAATTCTTAAAGAAAAATAATTAAACCAAAAGCGAGACATACAGAGGGTATTTTAATAGTTTGATATATTTCTTGATAGTTTGCTGCATGCCGCGAGAACTTAATTTTAAATTTATTTTAGAGCCTATGGTATCTAAGGCACACCAACTCGTGCCTAATGTCCAACATCTTATCTACAGTGGATAATGAAACTGAATTAAAAAGAAATAAAAGAATTTCAAATATGTACAAGAAAATTTATTTTTTGAGTTTAATACGTATCACAATTAACAGCGACAACGAATAAAATCAATAGTTATTATGAACATTGCCTAGTTAGTAAATCACAACATGTAAATTGATATAGGTCTATTCTATGTGAATCCGAACCTAGAAAACAAAACACATGATATTACTATTCTTGAATAACAAAGAAACATATTTCCGTTCATAGACAAAAAATAGGTACGTTTAGAATAAATGGTACATTAAGAACAAAAACATATTTCTTAATTTTATGTTTTTCCAATACTGACAGAGCGACGGACAGAGGAACATTAATTTTTAAAATAACGTTTTGACCAATTATAAGCAATATTTTCGTCTCCTGTTTAGAGGTTTGACGGGAAAATGCATGTGCCAGGAACTGAACAAAGGTTGATCCAATACGAAGATGGTACCATAAAAATCATTCATAAAAGCCATTCATACCCTGTTACATTATGGTCATTCCATATCAGATGACACAATGGCAGTTACAGCACTATTTGCTCCCCTCTACATGTTCAGTATGCTAAACCTACAATGAGAGAATAACTTAACTATCATTTTTTGTTTTAATATTGCACCCAGTTTATTATTAGTGACTGTTCAAAAATCATTTTAAGAAACTATTTTGGCGCCATCAAAGCTACAGGTGAGAATTTGAATATTATAAACTTGTTGTTCTTTTCAGAATTGAATACTGTTTAAAATCATATGTCGTACTGTATACATACTAAAATTTTTAAATGATGATAGAAAATTTACAATTTTGAAAATTGATGTAAAAAAAATTGCTATTTTTAAATTTATTTATTTATTCATATTTAAAAATCCATGTGCAATGTTTCAACTTGGGAAATCAAAAGAGTCTCTGTTTAAAAAATTATATTGTGCATGAAAGAATGCTTTTTCTGGTAAATTGGTCTCTTCTGGTACATCAGCAAGACTATAAAGGACTTTAACGTGTACTTTGAGCTAGTTTAGATATTTTTCAAAATTCTATTACAAAGGAAGATTCGAAAATTTTCGATAAACTTAAACTGTACACACTTGATTATCTTTATCACGAGGTAAGAGGAATTTTTGAACATACAAATTGTACACATGTTCGCCTGGTTCATTTTCTGATGATAAGTGAAAACTGTCATTCCCAATTAATTACGGATAAACAATCTTGTTAAAATTTGAAAATCAAAATATAACAAATGAGAATAAACAAACTATTATAAAAGTACCAAACATGTAAAGAATTCCAAGCATTTAATTTTTGCAATTTGAAGACCATTAAAATAAAACGGATGAATAAACTATATAATTAAAGCAATGATGATAAATTGAATCATTGTAAGGTCTTTCTACTACACGAAAGAACTCCACCATCACCACGTAAATCTGTCATTGTCAATCTTTAGGTCACTGCACCCATATCCAGATATATTCTCTATGTGAAGCATATTTCTGCTGCATGAAATGTCTAACATTGTCCATGGCAAATCATTATGTAATCCTATCTATGTGTTGTTGCATAGAAGTGTCCTTCAAGGTCAAAATGTCCTACTTATGGTAACAATTCTGAGAAATTGTCTCAGAAAATTGGCAACCGCCGTCACCGGGTCTCAAACCCTGATCTCCAAGTTGATAGTTGTCTATTATACCACCATGGCATGGCCAACTCTCTGTAGAATTATAATCTGCTCCTCATGCACGCTTTCTTACTTTACCAGGTCCTAATTGGTGGTTATTAGGCCCCGGTACTCCACCATAGTTGGAGACTTTCGTTGAAATATCATATGCAAAAGTGGAGTTTGAAAGAATAGATGCAATTGCGTTTTTTTCATGGTAATTAACAAAATTGTCTTGTTAATATACTCATTAATAAATGGGTCTATGTGACGGACTTTACAATCAAATTCGTAACCTTTAATACAGTAAAAAAATTAATTTCTTGATTCTAATTTTCAATTAATATAGCAGCATTTTCAAACGGGATTTATCGCTTCAAGTTTAATGAATTTCAAAGTTTTAATAATTTTGAATAGAAATTAGCCATACCTTACAAATAACACGTAACTTCAACTAAATAATCGTTTAAGAAATCTGAACGTTTTTACACTACACTGCAGTGATTGAACGAAATGCTTTAAGATGTCAAAATTACCCGGTGTACGTCCCCATCAAATCGTAAAAAATGTGCTTCAGGCGTTTTCTAGAAGCTAAATTTGCCCAAGGATTGATTAGTTTCTTTTTGATTGGATCACTAGATAATCTTTAAATTCAAATCAAATATGGGACGAACGCCTAGAGATAAGAAAAATAGAACTGCGTCACGTTTCTATTGTTTTTGCCTCACTTGAAACTACAGTATTCGGAAAATTATATATCATGTTTCAAGGCTTTAAATTTTTCCACACGCTCAACGATGTTTATTACAATAAATAAATCCAAGATTAAAACATCATTCCTTTAAAATTATATTGTGGTGTTTACTTTTGTACAAAATGCTAATAAACCGTGAATTTCGAGCAAACGTTGGCGATGGTGATCGATGAGTGAGTGAATCCATTAGACGATAAATTTATCATCATACGCTTGCAAAGGACGAAGGCAAATATCTTGCCAAAGCGCAAACTCAAGGAAGTATTGTATGAACCGATTTAATAATTTGGACAGCGAGTACGAAACTTTGAGGTTATGTGTTTTACCTATGCATTTATGTGCTACGAAGGGTTATACAATGGTACCTGTTGTCACCTGTCAGGGTTTTATCGTCAATATTGCACAACGTGCTGGTGAATAACCATAAATATTGACTAGCATTTGACCGTTACCACTTAGCACTGAAGACATAGTTAGGTATAAACACAAAAGCTTGAA
>JAGDQP010000060.1:0-32689 GCA_022664845.1 Lepisma saccharinum
TTCGACAATCACAGTCCGCCGCGAATTACATGACATGAACTTACGGGGTCGTGTTGCACGGGCCAAACCTCTCATCAGGGACCAGAACGCTTTAGCACGCCGCAAATGGTGCCGCGACCATGCAACTTGGACCGTTGACGACTGGAAACGTGTGGTATGGTCGGATGAGTCACCATTCACCCTATTCCAAACCACGGGCCGTGTTTATGTGTGGAGAACGCCCAAAGAAGCGTATGATCTGCAGTGTCTCCACCCAACTGTGAAACATGGCGGCGGCACGGTGATGCTGTGGGCCGCAATATCATGGTTTTCATTAGGTCCTGTGGTCACACTTCGCGGACGCATCACTGCCAACGATTATGTCGCAATTTTAGGATACCACTTGCATCCTATGGTCCGGATGTTGTTCCCAGACAATGACGCCATATTCCAGGATGATAATGCACCCATTCACACAGCTGGAGTTGTTGCAGCGTGGTTTGAGGAACATCGGGATGAAGTTCAACACCTCCCCTGGCCCGCCCAATCCCCAGATCTCAACATAATTGAACATCTGTGGTCCATCTTGGAAACACGACTCCGGCGACGATTTCCACCTCCATCCTCTCTCACAGAACTGGCCGATGCCCTGCACGAGGAATGGTGTAATATTCCACTTGCTACCATTCACGACCTCTATGCCTCCATCCCACGTCGCATCAAGGCTGTTCTGAAGGCAAAAGGTGCCCCGACACCATATTAATCTGGTAAGTTGCACTTTCGTTCAGGTGTTTCCATTATTTTGATAAGCATCTGTATATATAGCGTACGCTTACTATATTTTACAGGAGAAATATTTAAAAGCGAAAGAAATTTTTGAGTTTTAATGTTAATTTTTGGAATAGTTTCTATTTGTACATCGGCAGAAAATCGCAAAATACGACCATCTGCCTTGAACGCGACGATGTCTATGCATTTTAATTAAAAATAGTTCTAAGCATAATGAATGTACTTTTAAAAAGACTGTTAGATTATTAGAAAAAAGAAACAATAATTTAAGCATCACAACAAAACTAGCTAAGAATTACACCCTGACCAACAACAGGACAGCTCGTGAATTCTATACACCTATAGTCGGACACAATAATAAACTTACTACTGCGTATTATTTGAAATAAAGTGAAAACAGAACATTTGAAAAGTTGGAAGAATAATTTAAGTCTTAAAATTATTACAGAGTTTATCCTAAATTTTAGAACGCTGTTCTTAAGTCTCAAATAAGATATCCGGCATATTCCAAGTTAATTATCGAAGGCTGAAACTTTATATTTTCCCCCAGTATTTAATGCCCCCATGGATCTAAATATGGGAGACGGATCTACTTCTAGCGACCCGAAATTGAAGCCAGCACAAGCCATGACTACCTAGCAGGTGTAATTGATTAAAATACAACTGAACATCACGTTCCATATTTAAAATATTCCAATCTTCCTCCTCTCTTCCTCTGGTAGATCTTCATTCATTCTTTGCTTCCACACACCCAGGCATAGGCCAACCAATAAGACGCAAGTAAATCCCAATTCACCAGGTAAGAGTAATCGAAAACCAGCGTCAACTTGAGCCAGCTTAATTGTATTGGGCCAGTCAAACAGTCTACCGTATTTACATCCATGTAATGTCCCTATCGTTAGCTGATAAAAATTAAATCTCAAGTTAAAGCTGCCTGAAAGCTGGATATATATTTTCAATGTTTATTTTATTGGACATAGTTCCTTTTTTTTAATGATATTTATGTGAAAATGACCGACCATTGTGATGATATCTCCGACGATCCGTACTAACAATTATTCATCGCAATTTCGATGACTTTCAATAATTAATACCTGTGCTCTTTTCTCTCATAATCTGTTATAAACTAAATATTAAAAACTTATCGCCCTTTACACATCTATCTGTTAACATAACGATTCCTTACATCAAAAGGAACAAGAAGTCCCTATATACAAGTACGTATGTTCACAGATGAACAGTTTCTGAGACATAATGCAATTTCATTTCCTGTAATATCCTTAATTTGTAGTACCATATTCCGTGCTTCACATGAAGACGTAACGTCTGCATTCCCTGTTTCATATTTGAAGATGTTGTAGCGGCAACTGGCAAGGGAGGTCGTACTTAAAATACTTGTAGCACCCTTCAGCACTGTCTACGTTGAAGAAATATAAAAATTTCTTGAATGTTGATGGAGTAGAACACACAGCACATTTGAAAGGACAACCAAAGATTATGTGGTGAAGAATAAAAGTAACACACACACACACACACACCTACACAGAGAGAGAGAGACACACAGACAGACAGGCAGACAGAAACACATACACATAGGAACTAGAAAAATAGATATAGTGAAAAAGATAAACCAATGTGAACTACGTTTTCTACCTGACGCACGATAGCACCAAATACACAAATCGTTGGGGGAAAAAATACATACGGTAGCGAAGGTGTGACCAATAAAGCATAAGGAAAACTGGTTTATGTGATATCCCAGATAGCATGCCGGCTTGCAGCAAGGGTGTCAGTCATTTACTTTCACCTTATCAAACTTAATATCGTGTTGCACTTCGTAAACAAGTATGAAGCTAACATAACTGGCTTATTTCAACAATATTGTTGCTGTTTGTTATAAGTAGCCAAATTCAATCCGCAGGTTTACGAGGAAACTTAACTTTGAAAACTACCTGAATTTTGTTTCGTTGCATTGTCGCTGTGGTATTAGTGCCCTGAAGTCCCATCACGTGATAGGAATGTTATCCTCAGTAGCACACAAACGTTGAAAATACGTGGATTAAAGGTTAGTACCAAAACGTTAAGTTAATGTTGTAAATGTACCGAAATGTCCGCCTGTTCAACGATTTAGTCGACGTTAAATAATGGTTGAGAAGAAACAGGTTTAGTTGGCCAAAACAGAGAGCCATTGGTGTATACAAATTTTAGTGTAATTTTATCACGATACACGCTGTTAATTTTCCAACAGCAAATAATCCGAGCTGCTGCTGCGGGGTTTGAACACAAGAATGTTCTGCACCTCTCGTTGGTAGCTCGACGCATTCACCACTTATCCAGGAATCCACCTGGAGAGGCCACTACTCTTTTCCTGTATCGTTGAAATTAAATGTGCGTTGAAATATAGTTTAAAATTCAACCTGTTTTCAACATGCAAATGAAAACATGAAAAATATAGTTATTTTCATTGTATTTGCTTTTACTTATAATGTTTAAACAATTAAATTAGAAATACGGCTGTGAAACGAAATGTAGGACATAGTATGAATGATAATTGAAAGCACGTCACATTAACGTCATATCAACGAAATTCGAACTTCGTTGAAATATGGTTCAAAATTCAGTCCGTTTTCAACGTGCACATGAGAACACAAAAATTTGTTTGTGTAGTTCAATTGTTTTTTGTTTATTTTTTGACATAACATTAGTAAGAAATGCATTAAACAAAATCTATTATACCATAGTTGAAAATAACATTGAGTACACGTTGTATTAACGTCTTATCAACGCAATGACATCTTTGTTGAAATATGATTTATAAATAAACTTTTTTTTTTCAACCGAAAACGGTTAATCAACGAAATGAGCCATTGAACCTAAAATCAACGTTGAAAACACGTATGTATGCTACTGGGGATACTATAACCTAAACTCCGCCAGCTCCCGCACCGTAACTACATACACCCTCCATTCCGAAAAAAACCGAACTGTTGAAAACAAATAGTACCACTAGTGCCATCTGTTGTAATATTTTACCGGTAGATGGCGTAGTCCCTCATTGACAACTGGTATAAATGTCATGACATTTGGATGCACGGCAACAAAGTTATTGCGTTTCAACTGTCAGTGTGTTGTGTACATCGGTCGGAAAATGAGTTTCAAACAACGAGCTGCAATTGAGTTTTGTGTTAACTGGGTAAACCTTTTACTGAAACGCACCAAATGCTACAAAATGCATATGGTGATGAGTGTCTATCCCGTACGCAAGTTTACGAGTGGTTCAGGCGATTCAAATCGGGTAGAGAGACGCTGGATGATGACGAAAGATCAGGCCGTCCCAGAACCGGATTATCGGAAGAAAACATCGAAAAAGTGCGTGAATTCATCAAACATAACAAAAAAGCGTCGGTGAAAGTTATTGAAATGGAATTAGGCATTCCTCAAACAACAGCATACCGCATTTTGACCGAAGTTTTGGGCCTTAAGAAGGTTAATTCGCGGTTTGTACCACACAAACTCACCGAAGACCAAAAAGTTGATTGAATTGAGCATTGCAAAGACATTGTTAAAAGTGCTCGGCAGGATCGAAATTTCTTGAAATCGATTGTAACTGGTGACGAGACGTGGTGTTTTGAATATGAGCCCGAAACAAAGCGGCAAAGTGCTGAATGGAGAGCGCCGGATGAAGGACCACCCAAAAAAAGTCGCTTGGTGAAGTCAAAAGTTAAGGTGATGCTGATTTGTTTTTCACTGGAGAGTTTTACTTGGGCGTCATGAAGCGTTTGCTGGCAAGAATTCGTCGTATTCGGCCCGAATATCGAGAAATCGGCAGTTGGACTCTTTTGGACGATAATGCACCATCACATCGTTCGCGACTTGTAACTGAATTTTTGGTCAAAAATCACATTATTCGTTTGCATCATCCGCCCTATTCACCAGATCTCGCTCCGTGCGATTTCTATCTGTTCCCGAAACTGCATTTGGCGATGAAAGGAAAGTGGCACGCATCGATTGAAGCCATTGAGAAGGCGACGACCGCCGTCCTAAAGACCATTCCAATAAAGGACATGGAGAAGTCGTTTGACAACTTGTTGGAGCGTGCAAATATGTGTATCGATGCAGAAGGGGAATACATTGATTAATAAAAATGATTTGTTCCAAAATGTACATTGTTTTTTTGTTTTTTTAAAACGTTCGGTTTCTTTTGGAATGGAGGGTGTAACTCAGGGATCTAGTAGAGTTATGTTGAACTTCTTAAAGCATAAACAACAGTGGGACACAACACGCAAGAAATTGTTGGCTTAGTGTAATGGTTAGAGCATCGGAAAATTGATCATGCTAGCCGGGTTCGATTCCTGGCAAAGTAACGGTCTTTTTCACTTCTTTCTAAAAGCATATATACATTTTCTTCTGTATACGTCTAAATAATTGCTCCCTTTTGCATTTTTCAACATTTTAGAAAATTCACTGACGTAGGTTAGAAAAGTCAGATTAGATTTTTTTCGTTATTCACATTTCTAACATTGTACACAGAAATATATTAAAATAATCAGGTTTGATGTTTTCTTTTCATTACTAACCGATGGAACAGTTTTTTCTTCTACACCATTCAACATTGTCCACTCCCAGAGGAATAATTTCTATACCAATTCACAGCTATTTCTTGCGATCTGACGAACTAATTATAAATACGATTGGAAAGCGAACAAGGATCTGTTTGAAGTTCTGACCTGGTGTCCCGGTAAGTTTGTTAGTAGTTGTCCCGGTAGATATAATAAAAAAAACTTTGTAAACTTTATTTTATATGGGCCATTTTAATAACTGAATATGTTATATTGTAAAAAGGAACCCGAGTCACATTTATGAAGTTAGAGAAAAACTGATCTTCTTTAATGCAGTAAGGACTTGAAATATAGTATTTTGAGGGGCTATCATGCTACTGTTCTGGTAGTTGGATCAGGACCATTTGTGATGCAAAACATGCGTCTACCCGCAGAGAATCTGAAACAAGCAATAACTCAAAACCACCAAAAAGTGACTCAGGTCCCTTTTTACAATAACATATTCAACTATGAACTTCGGCCTGTCACAACGATATGAGTTTAAAATCCACAAACGTTCATGCGCCAGGTGAGATTCGAACCCACAACCTTATGAACGGTGGCCCAATTCGCTAGCTCAGAAATTAATGCGAGTTGTAATTGACTAACTTTACGGTAAAATTGTTTTTAAACCTGAATTTAATTTAAAATTAATTTGCTATCATGAGCTGGAGTGGTAACTACAGGCTAAGTTTACCACAAGTTGTAGGAACATCGGGCCTTCACCTAACTTACTTCTGGGATATGGATTCTACAGGTAGTAACGTGGGTTTTCATAAGGTGCCATTTCGGCATTTGCCTGATAAAAGTGATGGAAATACTGGACGACAAAAAATCAATAAAGGATGTCAAATATCAAAACTCAAATGTGCTCGCCTCTCAGTGTCGTTCCGATTATTATTAATATTATTATTGCAGTTGTCTTCCCGGTTTTGAAAAATCGAAGTCAATGTTACAACGCAGATAATGTTTCGGTTTAAGTAAATAAAGAAATATGGTCAGCCTAATTTCACGCAATTCACGGTTAGACCAGGTTAGATTGTTTTTAGACAATTTTATTTAACTTGACAATTCTGTCAGTTTGTTCGTTCAAAATTCAAATCTTGTAACTCAAGCTTTACCCACTTTCCCTATTCTAATCGACTTGAAACTTAGTTCCGATGACTTTACAACATTTGGGAAAATCCACCCTTCACTTCCTAGGGGCTAACAAAATTTCATCCCCTTCAGTTTCAACCTATTTCAGCCGTTTTGAAACTTTGCAGCCAAACTTGGTTCTGACGACATTACAAAATGTTTGAAACCTCAGGCATCCCCCACTCAACATACACCTTCCCCAGGGGAAACCGAAAATTTCATTCCTTTCAATATGTAACCCTCTTCCACTATTCCAATGAATCTAAAATTTTGCAGGTGTACGTACATCTCATGACCCAACAACATTCTGTAAAACTAACCACCTCATTCCCCGCTCAAGTATGTGTCTTGCAGGCTGCATCTATTACCCAAAAAAACACTAAAAAGTAATATATATATATATATATAAACAAAAAGTTTTAAGTAAAACGATTTTATAAGCGCACAAAAAATTTTTTTTCTTACACGTGACTCAATAAAATCGTGGGACGCCTATAAATTAATTAAACAAATAATATCTTTCAATTTCAAATAAATCGTACATAGAGTTAATTAATTATAGAGTTGAGTTTGTATTCCATGAATGCGAATCAGTGAATTGTACTTGTTATCATAATGTCTGACTCCGAGATCGTTAGATTCAGTATTGCAATGAATACGACAGCTAAATTGTTAGCAAACAATAATAGTTCTAATGCGCAGCGTTATTCCAATGCTGTCTTCCTGATTGCTTCAATCATGCGTTTAAACGCTGTAAATATCCTATTTAAAACTGATTTGAATTTGAAATATATACTTTTAAACTAATTCATTAGTTAATTTATTTGTGCCCCCATCGACCTCCATTAATACAATACTGGACTGACTGCAGCCATTGAAAATTTCATGAATATGTGAAACTAGGGAGCGGAGAGGAAACTTAATCTCGTTTGTCCACTTCCAGTCGAAACCAATATGGATCAAATTTTAGATTCTAACTCAGTTTTTTACGCTTGATATCGCTGTGTGGCCCGTTTTTTGTATTTATGTCTTATTTTTTGCAAAAAACGTAAATATTTTTTGCAATATTTTCTATTGTATGCAGAGTACGGTAGACTCTTACATGAATAACTCAGGAATTAAGACTTGAATTTAAAAAAAAACGGGCCACACAGCGATATCAAGCGTATAAAACTGAGTTAGAACTGAAAATTTGGTCCACATTGGATTAGACTGGAAGTGGACAAACGAATTTAAATATTTGCTCTGGCGTCTATCTTTCAACACTAGCAGTTACTCCAGTATCATTTACGTAGAGCTCGATGGGTGCCCCAAGATTTTATTGAAAATCAGATGCAATGATTTTTGTTTTTTTTTCAGTGCGCTTATAAAATCTTTTATATAAAACTTTTTATATATTTTATTTTATTCATACAGACGCAATGAAAGCATCCCGGAAACTGTATTAACTATTATACATTGTCGCAAATCTCTAGTAATCCACTTGCCGTGCGTGTTTAGCTCTAGGAGTTGCAAGGTGTTTAGTTACGGCGATGCTATTGTGAAAATGTCTGTGTAATGAGAAAATAGCAGATGCACCTTTAGCAGAATGGTTAATAATGTGATTTGGTTGATTAGATAAGGATGAATGGTTGATGAGTGTGAGGGTGGAATGTGTGACCTTTATTAGGTAGATTTCGAAGAAAAATCTACCTATTGAGATCGGTACCATGTCATATATATCTATATATATATATTTACACGCTAGCGGCCATAATTTTGAAGATATTTTAACCAAATTTTATTATGTTGTTTCTAGGCTTAATAGCTCGGCTACCCACATAGCAAATGACGTCCCAGGGATATCTGACGGATCTCCTGGCAGGATATCGGGACGTCCGTAGGACGTTCTGTTTAAGTCCCGTTTACATCCATGGGACGTATAGTTATAATTAATCCTTCGTATAACTATACGAAGGCATATCCTTCAAATAGTTATAATTAATTAAATAATAATAATAGTAAGGTCGATTCAATTTATAGAAATTCCAGGTAGGTAATCCCGCACGGCTTTCCGGAGGACATCCAGGGGACCTCCATACGGGATGAACTGTTTGTATTGCCCACAGAGTTATCCCACGGACGTCCTTAGGACATCGCTATGGGAGCAGGACCATTCTGACGGTAATGGGATCTAAATGGGACGTCCCAGGGACGTACTCTTCTATGTGGGTAAGTTCGTTAATGAGCAAAATGGGTCCAAAGAGGTGGTTGGGGAAGGGGGTTGAAATTTTGAAAAAAATTATATATCAGCCCCTATGGAGTTTATAGGGAAACTTTGTCTGCATAAATTGTAGTACTTCCTAAGAAGTTTACAGTGACATCAACAATTCAGGGGTTGTGGGGGTACGAGTGAGGGTGGGGGTGGAAATTTTTAAAACCATGTCTTGTGGGGTAACGTTGAAAATCCCTTGATGATTAATCTATAAATCAATAACTAGTTTCTCGATAGCGCTCATATTTCGTTAGGGGTTTATAAGGTGGCGGGTTTCATTGGACCTGTTAATTTCAATTTGAAAATCACTGCATTCAGTTCTAATAACAAAAAGTTTGTACGGTAATGGTAATTAGTTAACATATTAGGGTAATTAATTACCATATTTATAATTTTATAATGAAAATAAAATGATAAAAGTATATTTACTTAAAGTGTTTTTATTCTGCACTTACCCCAATAAATTCAATCAAAAACATTTCGAAATCTACTACCTCAGCCTGTAGGCCTGCTGAAAGGATATTTTTTGTTTTCATCCTGCCATTAGAACAAGAATTATGACTCAATATATGCTTACGGTGTCCTCCTCGCCCCGCTCTCCCCTACTTATTTTTAATTACCTGATTTTCCTTCAAGCTGATAACTTGATGCAAGCTTAATAAATCAAACATAAATGTTTAAACAAGGTTGAATTATACAGTCTAGAAGAATCCAAGTTGACACAGAACAAGAATGATAATCAGGTTTCAATCATAATATGAAGGTTACGTTATGGCTGTGTCGTGCTTGAAGCCAAGTTGTCACCAATAGCGAGAGAAATTTACTGTTTCAATAAATAGAATTACGTTCATTTTTACAGTAGAATGACACCTTGTCACCCTTCAAAAACTCCCACAATTCAAGATGGCGTCCGCCCATACCATCACTGTTCAACTCATTGTGTCATATGATCGAATCACACAGAATATTAGTTATTTTATTTCATCAATATTTTAGGGTACCAATATGACATGGAATATGATCTGTAGTTTGATGGGCTCATTAAGTAAGTTTTCTGATAAAGTAAGTCCCGAAAGCTTGAGATGATATTAAGTTGGCATACTTGCGCCAAACTCGAAAATAACTTGCAACTGTTGTGTGAAGACAGTACAGATACAATACAAGACGAGCACAAAGAGGAAATGGTGGTTAGAATATCGTCAGAAGCTGTGGATAGGGATGGAATAAAGCAGAGACTAAGCGGTCTAATAGAACCTTTGGATCCTAGAACTGATCCAGAGAACATTGTAAACATAGCGACTCGGGTCATGATGCCATCAACGATTAATTGTCATTATGCTTTTAACGATTCGAAGGAATCAAATGCAAACTTTTGAGCATCAAGCTTTCTCTTGCCAATACCAAAACTCGTTATGCTTGGATCCAAAGCAAATAAAAACACTTCAGTTGGCTTAAATAATATATTCCGTGATAGTGACCTCATTTAACGCTACTTAAAGTTGACTGTTTCACTATGCTTCTTCAAGATGATTGCAATAACTGCCAGTTTGAAAATCTCGTGATATGACACAGTATGTTGAACAGTGATGTTATCGGCGGATGCCATCTTGAATTATGGGAGTTACCTAAGAGGTGATAAGGTGTCATCAGTTATTTTCTTCTCAAATAGATCCTACTTAAAAGTCATCAACGATAAAGAAAAACACTTAATACCAAAATTTTTTGGGTGTAACATATGATATTGGAGTGACGTTATTGGCAGACGTCATCTTGAATTGTGGTAGTTGCTCAAGGGTGACAAGGTGTCATCATCCATTTTCGTCTCAAGTAGACCTTACTTGAAAATTATCAACAATAAAAATATATATATATATATACAAAAATGTTGAGTATGACCTCTCGGCTGCCGGGCTATATGTCATATTTCATCACCCAAATAAATCATTCACTATCCATCACATCATTAATTGACAAAGGTACCGAATTTTTTGTCTTTTTAGTAGATTTGATGGACTTACGATAATGCCTTGTTTTCAAATTACTTCCCTTCTTTTTTTGATTTTCTTCTCCCTTTTTCGATTGATTATCTATCTCATTCTCCTTTCCACATACTTTCTACCTTTTCGTTTCCTTCTTTTCCTTTTCTTCTTCATTTTATCTCCTGTTACCAACTTGCTTTCAGAATTTCTTACTCGATTTCCACTTTTTGACTTTCTATGAATGTCATTGATATTTGTTTCTGAACTTCTGCATGACTTGTGTTTTAATTTCCAATCAAAACTTTATCTTCAAAATTCTTCCAATCAATATGTAAAACTTTATCTCCTGCTTTTCCATGTTCTTTCGTCATTGATTTCCTCCTTTCTGCTCTCCATTATTTCTTTCAACATTTCCTACTACCTTTTGGTCCACATTTCGGACATTGTCAACTGAAATAACTCCTTTTTCAAAACCTCTATTCAACATCATACTTCTTTCTGACTTATTATGTCTGCCATGAACAAATGAATCATTTCTTTCAACTTGCATTCTCTCATCAACTACTATTACCTCCTCTTGAACGTTTCCAACCTCATCTTTATCTATTACTTTTATTGCATGACATCTTTCTTGACTTTTACATATACTTTGCTCATTCTCATTTGTTCTTTTCAATTCATCCAAATCTTGTTTGATTTCATCATTCAATCTTTTCTGTGCTTTTCTCATTTTCCAATACGTTCGATTTTTCTCACCTTTCGTACCTCTTTTAGATTTCTTGGACTAGATTATCTCCATTTCTTCCTTACCTTGACTCTCATCACAATATGTCCTTTCTTGACCATGTTCGTCTTTCTTAACCACTGTTGGTTGAAACATATTTGTTTCCTGACAATACTCTATATCACATTCTTTCAAATCTTCCATATTATCTTCTTGACAATTGCTTCTGTTCTCCTTTAAAATATCCCTCGATATGTCATATCAACTGATCATCATCATTTGTATTTTCCACCACAGCTCGGAGACACTCTTTCAATTCCTGCATTATTTTATGTCTTGCCTCCTCCTCTTTTTTTTCTCTCTCTCTCTCTCTCTTCGTATCTCTTCTTCCTCCTGCTCCTTTTCTTCTCTTTGTTTAGCTTCAAATGCTTCAAACATACTTTGCATGTGTTTCAATATCTCATGTCCTTCTGTCAACAACAATTAATTCCCTTTTCCCAAGACGTCTTTCCACTCTCTCTTGTTCAAATTTTGTCCTTCCCGTTTTACTACCAATAGCTGTTTCCATCATCTCACCTTCTGATTCTTCGTCTGACGTCATAATTCCTTTTCCTGCCCTTACAAAGTCCTCTTGTTGGAAACCATGATGATAAATAATAAAATGATATAATTGTAATGCGATGTGATTGCTTCTCTTATATAAAATTGTATAATTCTTTGATATCCCAGACTAGATCATCGCAAATCTTTTACTCTTTGAAGCGCCCTATATACGTTGACTCTTTCATCTCAGGGGTTTGCCGCCGTGGCTTCTCTTTGGATCCTGGTCATGAAATTTTTAGAATCAAATTACGATCGTATCCCGTAAAGATACTGCTCCAAGTCAGTACTACACAATGCAGTCCAGTGGAGACTACTGTAACCTCAGGATAAGCTTTATTGGATGGAAGACAGCCAAAACTAGAAAGTGCTTCAAGCACAACAGTTTGACTATTACCACCGAAGTAGCAAATGAATATTCAAATAGGTAGTTTTAACTTTGAAAGGCGTTTTTATTAAATCGATCCTTCCATATAATCTACTTAAATACACCTCAATGCACTCTTTACATACATTAACCTTACAACTTTCTGTAGCTCGTCAATTTATATTCTTGTTTTAACTAATTTTCTGACCATAATTGTCTCTTTTTACTTAAAGCTTTCTATAATAATAATATTTAAATACCTTTTATTCAAATTCTACCTCATTCTAATTTATATGTTCCTTTCATTAATATATTATGTATACAACGACATCTTTTTCCGTAACTATAAACAATAACTTTTACATCTCATAAAAAAAGTCTTAAATCCGATTGGCCACAATAATAGAATGTTTAATTAAATCAAGATCATGAATTTTAAATAAATAGAACCTATCATCAAACGTACACAATCGCAGTTACTATAATCCGCTACTTGTCTTGAAGATCAAGCCAGGCTACTAGCAGCGTATTCACCTGAGTCCGGCGCTTGGCTCCAAGCTTTGCCTTCTCCTCCTCTTGGCCTACATCTTTCGAATGAAAGCTTCCGGGTTGCTGTTGCCTTACGTTTAGGAGCAGACGTCTGTGTACCTCAACGCTGTCCAGCCTGTGGAGCATTCGTGCATCAACGGGCCCTTCACGGTCTCTCCTGTGTCAGGAGTGCTGGTAGACACATGCGTCATTCTAGTGTCAATGTCATTCTCAGAGCTCAAGTTTCTGCTAATGTACCATCGGTACGAGAACCATCTGGCTGTAGCCGCTCCGGTAAGAGACCTGATGGAATGACACTAGTTCCATGGAAAAGAGGAAGACCTCTATTATGGGATTTCACCTGCGCTGATACTTTCGCCATTTCAAATGTTACTCATTCTTCTTTGAAAGCGGGTGGTGCTGCTATTCGTAGAGAGGTCGATAAAAATCGAAAATACTCTAATCTACTTGCACAGTATATTTTTGTTGCGATCGCAATTGAGTCAAGTGGTACTTGGGGCACGGCAGGCCTTAATTTTATTAAAGAAGTTGGTCGGCGAATACAGGTCGTTTCGGGTGATGCTCGCGCGACCAGCTTCCTAATCCAGCGCCTCAGTATGGCAGTTCAGCGAGGGAATGTATCTTCTATTCTTGGTACGTTGCCTCCTGGGAAGGCATTAGATGAGATTTTCCTGCTTTAAAGATGTTTTTTTTTTAAGATTTTATTCAAATTTTGTTTAAATTCAATTGTTATTTACGACTTTTATTACTAATTGTATTCATGTATCATTAATTAATAAATAGAATAAAATATAAAAACCATCAATCAATTTTTAAAATTCTCAGCTCACATATTTAAAATATTATTTTTCATATAAATTCCTTCATTTATTTCATCTATTTCATATCAGGGTGGACACTATCTGTATATCATGTAGATATCTCCCATCAAGCGTTAGATTACTTACTATATATAGAACAGTAATCTTTTATCTGTTCGATTGAGTATGTGTATACTATCGCCTAGTGGGTTTCAATTATCTCTTTTCTGAATTTCTGTTCGAGTTTTCAATTTCAAGAATTTCCGTTGATTCTAGTTACAGATTCATTTTCGTTCCCTTAATTTGGTTTAGTCATTTACTTTATTTTTTGACTTTTGTGTTTCTCTATTTGGTCTCTGGCATTAAATGTTTTTATTTAGCGCTAACCATCCCGCTTATGTCATAATACTGTTACTTGACCTTTAATGCATTAGTTGAGGTGTTTTAAATGTATTTACATGAACAGTGGGCTATTCATATCACGGACATGATATGTTCCTTGATACACATTCTTACTTCACATAACATACACCAATATCATTAGCATATGATGCAGTAATCTGCAAGGGACAACGTCATAGTCACAGTAGTTCAATAACTGTACACACCAACGAGTAATACCACTCTTTTTTATGCTTACTCCCAGTCGATATGTTCAGCCGTCAGGACAGTCAACTTTCGACTAGCCTAGTAGGAAACATGGCGTGCTCCCCCGCCACGCTCAACAGCGCCGTCGGCTTGAAACTTAGATGTCTAAAGACCATAAATGAAATTCAAAACAGCGCAGTCTGCAGACGCCATTGTACTTCCACTTTCAAATACTCATTGCCCTATATCATCGACTTTGTTTATTTTCTTACCTGCTGGTCTGCAGCTAATTCTCTCGTTTACTAAACAACAAAAATCGTGATATATTTCGTAAGTCGGTGCGCTCGCATTGTCAAATGATGAGAAAAAATTAAAAGGATAGGTTATGTGATGAAGAGTAAGGTGTAAATGCTGTACTGCTCGTTTAAAGTACTTGACAGAGTATAGGAACAATGTTGCCAGACTGTGACGTCACTTCCGTGCTCACATTTGTATGAAAGTAAAAAAATATAAATAAACAAACAACAACAAAAACACCAATAATATCTAACCCTCCTGAATGTTTTGACTGTATGTGACGAAAACATAGTCACAGAGTAGCCAATTATTTGTTTACTGTCCTCTTTTGCGTTTTGAATTCTACAATACTCGGAGTTACAACAGAAACATAATTCATTAAGCGTTAATATTTTAGTGTCAATATTTGAACAGTATTGAAGATTTCAGATACACTCGTAAGTAATAATCTAATTGATAACCTCCTCAAGCATTACGTCCATATGCAGATCGCATTTCTAATTTTTCGATAAAAAAAAATATCATGATTTTTACCATTGTGAAAAAGTCGATTTGGGTTCGAAATTCGACCCCTTCTTCCCCTGTATCTGGACCAAAGTTTGTATTAGCTTTTTCTGTTATATTAGTTTCATCATTTTACTTGGCAAATATATGCACATACAATGTCCGAAAAAGAACAATTACGATTTCTAGATTTCTAATACAAAATAATATATTATTATTCTGTTTGGATTATCATATCCGTGAAAGTATATTATTCAGGTTTTAGTTCAAATATTGTCCACCAGATAGAAGCACTATTAGAAGATGACCGAGCAGAGATCCAAAATACAACTGATTCCCAGGAATGGCGAAAATGCTTTGCTACCGCACTGTCCCAATGGGTATTTTTGAAGGCCTTGTCAAGTATATTGTGTATTAAAAAAATCCAGACTTGCCAACCTGCACCATAAAATAACAACAATGATAAGAACAATTCGTGCAGAGGGCCGTAAATAGTATACAAATATTGAGTTACATTAAAGATAATGCAAGTTCTTAGATTGTACTTTGATAATATCTGCTTCGTACACTTCTCCTTCAATCAATATCGTAAAGTAAATTTTATTCAATACTCCAAAGTTCTTCGACCATACATTTTTTTTTCCGGATTTGTTTCCGGGAACATTCAAGCATGCCGTAAGCAGATTTGGAGTCATTTTTAGACTCCCTTACAAACAAAATAAGCAGATACCCGACACCTTCCCTTGTGCTTACGTAAGACTTGTCAAATTTCTTTTCATTATTTTGCAGTCCAAAAATTGTTTAAATCTTTAATTCGACAGACACCTGTCTAATTTTTAATGAATATTACGTAAGCATTTCTCTGATCGTCCCATCCCTAATTTTCAGATTAAATAAGCAATGCTTGAACTCCACCGCTCTTGAATGCTTACGTAATACTTGAACTATGCCTCCGGAACTTACACTAGGAAATTGAAAATAAAACTACAGATTTATAGGAAAGAGCTTTATTAATAAACACAATTACTTTTTCTTGTTTATCATCATCATCACCATCATCATCTTACAATTGACAACTTAAGGGGGGAGGGGCAGGGAATAAGAAACAAAGGTTTTTTTTTTAGCATTATGACAAAATTACGAACATCAAACTTGATCTTTCATCTCGTAAGATCCTTTGTACATAACAAAAAACAACTGTACATAGAATTTCTATGAAGTGTGTTTACATACATCTACAGGATTACTTACGTATCATGCCTAACACCTATTGAACACTTTTACAAATGTGTAAAAATAATGTTAGCAAATTAAAAACAGTTCAGAAAATATAGAACATCTTAGTGATTAGTGTAGTAACGAGAGTACACAATTAAAATGTTTTTTTTCGTAGTTTTTTTTCCTTGTTGTTCCTTGTACAGTGTAAACAAAAAAAAATGTGCACACAGTCAGTACGTGAAGAAGGTATCGTGTGTGGGGGAGGTGTTTGTATTGTTTTGATATGAGTGTGCAATACGCCGGTACAACAACATTAAGGGATAAAAAACAGGAATGTAAACATTTTCAATGAGTGTGGGAGCGGTGGGGTGGGGGTGCGTAGGGAGAATCATCACATGAACTTAAGTTTAGACATCGAAAAGCTAGGAATACATGTTCAAGATTTCACTGATTCCAGTTTCATTTTCATATGAAAACAAAAAATGCTCGTTCGTTTATAAGTTCTTATTTACGTATGTTTTGTGAGAAACGTTAAAAATAGCTTGTTTTTTTTCTTCAGTTAGTTTTTTTCGATGTACGATACAAGAATATTCATAGTTATGCGTGACGTAAATATACAAGTGTAGTTGCGTGTTTCAACCATGATGTCATCCGTGTAGAAAGAACTAAATAAACACTGTTAAGTTAGTTCTGATGAAGACGCCGATGTTGAAAGCACGTAATGACACTTCCGTTTCACAACCTCGTTGTACATTTTGGTTAATATACGAGATAAAAATGTAGTTGAAAATGAATTACATCTAATTCAAACGAGAAGTTTAGTTCGAGTTGTAAAGGGTACAGTTCACATTTAAGATCATTACGATATGAAACTGTATGTGAACATTTATAGCCATTCAAATACCTTTATACAATAAACAAAAGCTACACGTGAAACTAAGTAACCTTATTTTTACTATCAAATGAACTGGAATTCATAGTAAAACAAACAAAATTCTCTTTTCTTGAGTTTTTTCCTTATCACTTTCAATTTATTTGTCTTTTAAATTTACTTGATGATCTCGAAACGTTGACTATAGTAAATCTAAGAATGATTTTTTTTTCTCAACAACCTGACCGCTAACCTACTAGCTGCTCAGCAACCGGTATTTATAATTTAACAGATTGTGGAGTACATAAAACATGTAATACTTGTATAATAGTTATTGTCATTCTACGTATGTAATTTCAGAAGTTGGTATTAGAATCTTACTTAAAATGTGTACAGTTTCTTTCAGGGATTCCGCCAGGATTTTCAGTTTGGGGTATGTAAAGTGAAAATTAGGAGAGTGTAACTGAATTTTTGCACGGTTTCTATCGATTTTTTAGGACAAGAAATTAAAGTTGGGGGTGGGCTCGAGAATTTGTGTGGTAACACCTCACCACAGGGTGAAGGCTCTGGCAGAATCACTGGTTTCCTCTCTGAATTCAAAGTTTATCTACGAAGGATATTTCGATAATCCCGAATTATGTTACGTACCAACTAAATATCGTGATTTAACCCACTTGCGTAGCAGGCTAAGGGTCAGTTCTACAATCGACCGCTAAACTTCTAGTCAGCGCTAAGTTACTGCCAAGTCTGATTTTTGCCAATGAGAGTTGGCATCAACTTAGCGCTGACTAGAAAGTTAGCGGTCGATTGTAGAACTGACCCTCAATAAAGTAACCCGTATCATAAATTTGCAGAGAAGTGAATTATAAATTTAAGAAATGATAAGAAATAATTATTTAATGTGGAATATATAATTCCACTTTAAGTTATTATTTAGCACCATGTACACAAAATGGAATAGTTCTATATCATCTAATCATTCCATATTAACACTTGTTTAAGTCCTGAAAGTGTCATCTTATCTACTTTATACCACGTCAAAATTTTACTCTATACGCTTGTGTTGAACATTTTCCAACTCATTATAATGTTCGTGTGGTAAACATGTTTCAAACTATTTTTCTTCTTTGAAAATGTGCTCAAACCTATTAATTTGTGTGAGTTCCAATATAATAACACCTGAGGTATTTTTCACATTGTTAATTTTAAAAAAACGCAAGCATTTTATACTTTATTTGTCTCTATTTCGATCATATCTCCTCATCTAATAAAAAATAAAAGGCGAAAACTTACCTTGTACCTGTCAAATGACGTTCAAATTCCACGATATTTCGTTTAGTCTACAAAACTTCGTCTGATGTTAAAACAATTACTTTCTTTGCGAAGTTCAGTTCACTGATCGAAATTTCGTGGGATTAGAGTTATTTCGCATGTACCAGGTTTCTTCTTTTATTAAATACAGGTTTCTGCATTATTTCGTAAAATACAATTTTACGTTAAGTACTTTTGTGTTGAAGTGACATCAAGGACATAATCTTTTTCACTAGTGTGAGGGATGACGTTTTAACAGCGATTGAATCTTCCTGAGAAAGATGGTAATAGTCAGAAACTCTATATTAGGCCCAAAATTTTTGTTCCGTAAAACTGAGAAGAAAACCCTGGAAAAACTTCAGTAAGAATGAGACTTGATATTTCAAAAATTGCCTTAAATCTTTCTCCGTCCTGTTGGCTTTAAATTTTGGTTATATACAATATTTTTTCATTTTAAAACGAAACTTTGAAATAGAAACTAAAATTTGAGATAGAAATATTTGACTAACATTCTTTACGTCACATTCAGAAATGGTAAATAGCACAAGTAGAAATATATGATTACCAAAATATTACTTAATCTCTTAGAAAGAACTTCAGTATATTTTCAAAACAAATTTCTATCAATATAATGCTTTTGATATTACTAAAACGTTCGTAGTCTCTTATAAGATAAACATTTGTGTTAATGTTACGATAGTATTTGAGCATTTTATGGTGGGACTACTTTCCCAGTAACACTTTGCTCGGTGTTCTCATTGTAATTTGAATCTAATGACGGAGAATTTATTAATATAATCACTGATCTTCTAGACTTTAGTAAAGCATCACGCATATGGCAGCGTAGTCGTTCCACCTTACTTTTCTGTCTTACTTTTTCTTTAATCATACTATATCGGCGAAAGCTAAATACTTTTTTTGTGTGTGAGGTATTCGTGCGCCTGCTATAATGTCTTGTACACGTAATAAATACCCTCTTTATCAACCTAAATTTATCATTTATGAGGAAAGTTATAAATGGACCAAGAAGTTCATTGTTAGTTTGAGCAACTTAGTAACGGAATTAAATTAGTGCATATTCTCTGTTTCATGCTTCTGTTTTTCATTAATTTTGGTCATTCTAGTTCGTACACGATGATTTGATCTCAAAATCAAGTGATATTTCTGACTTTTTTATTCATATAATGTCGATCTTTCTCATTTTGTCCTTTTATCCTTGAATTTTTGTTTATAACCCCAGCTTTTCAAGAGTATAATCTAGGAGTTTCTATAGATGCACAGTAAGTAAAACAGTATACAGAAGAACCCCGTTAATCCGTCACAGTGGGCCTGATCGAAACGCAGGAAAGACTATCAGAAGAGCAAAAATATTTTATACAGTACCGGTACAGTAAATTCCAAGGAAATCCATTTGATAATTATGCAAACATACGAAAAAGAAAGAAAACTGTACACTTTGTCAAAAATAATTACTTACATCTCAGCAGCTAACTGACTCAACGATGTACGTAGTGTTTCAAGACAAGTAGAGAGATCTGGTGACATTCCTTAACCTGCTTCATGGTCGAATTATGCGAGGAGTCGGAAAATAAATCGAAGGTCGGATTGCCGCGGGTCTACTGTACAAATATTGTACGAAAGTTAACTTTTCTTTCAAGCATTGTTGCCTTCTTAAAGGTGTTGCAAACAAAACAAACCTAAGATACAATTTTCGTTAATATCAGTTGAACCTTTTTCGTTCTCACAAAGTAATACGTAAACAAGAACTAATAAACAAACTGTCTTTTCATCAATATAGTACAAATATCATTTCTATATTTTTATTTACATCTCTTTGTTAAAACTCTCATTTGAATATGCACAGAAAATACCGCACATCCAAAAATAATACAAGTATAGTAGGAGAAAGTGGGGAGGGTTCCAAATAATGGTCACTTTACCAGAAAAATTACACGACGTAAATTACCAAGTAACCATGGCGGATAAACATGAATGTTCTTCAAGTGATGTGAGATACTTTCACACATCATCAATATACAATGCGAATGAGTTTTTTTGAGTTTCAATTTTCGTACAAATACATTAACCCCTCAATAGAATGCTAACTTGTACATATGATATGCACCTTTGTTTTGAATGATTATACCATTAAACAAACTACAAAAATAATAAACAGGGAAACGAATGTGGCATCATTCTTTGGTTTGTTGTGCCTTTTAAATGATCTTCTGGTTCTGTCCCTGATCAAGATCAGTTACTTTTTTTGTTACGAGAGCAAGAAAGGCACAACATGTCTTCAGTGTCTTTTTTAAATACATTTTCTGACTCCTTATACTCACAAAAAACACTATTATAATTCACACACACGCTTTCTTAATACAAAGTAAGCAAACAATATTGGACACACAGTTACAAGTAATCGTGTTGTACAAAGTAGTTGAGGTAATAGCCAACTATCTTCTTTCTTAGGGTCAGTTCTACAATCGACCACTAATCTTCTAGTCAGCGCTAAGTTAAGGCCAAGTCTGATTTGGGCCAATGCGACTTGGCCTCAACTTAGCGCTGACTAGAAGTTTAGCGGTCGATTGTAGAACTGACCCGTATTCCTGTTGAAGTTCGTCACATTTGGAAACACAATATTGCTATATCTGCACAAAAAAGCACACAATTCAAACTATTCAAAGTAGGGTCTATTCATTTGATGGCACCTTTACGCATAAAACTAAAAAAAGTCACATTTGGAGAATGGAATATCTTCCTTACAGCAAGTTTAGTTTTTCAGTTGCACATACTCTTTCTTTCTCTGTTTTGTTTTGCTTATTTCAACAGACTAGCGAATTGCGTAGGTTCTTGAATATTCTGTTGTATTTGCATGAACTATAACAATTCTTCGTGTGTTTCTCCAAATCAAAATTAGATAATTAAATACAATCTTGTAAATAAATTTGATAAACAAGATGATTATACTTTTGTAATTTGTTCATAATATTCAAGTATATGCTTGCACATTACAATTATAAAAAAACCAAACGGTGCATGAACTTTTATTTCATATTTGTTCAACTACAACGAGTGATATGTCTTTCCTATGTACTCATTTTATCCAAACACCTCAAGCATATCTAATTTTAGTCTTTTATTCTGTAAATATGTTGGTTTTTCTTCTGTTAGCGAAGGATAGAACGCCTTGCATCCTTCCACACACGTGAATCTTACATAATTTGATTCTACATAAAAATCATAGTTCGTTTGAAAAATTAAAAATATATAGAATTACCCAAAGAAGATATTTATTGTATTTTTTGTAGTCACGAATGAACAAATTAAGATGCTGAAATGTTCTTAAGAGTCAAATTTGCAAAGAATTCCTGACCTTTTAAATTTATATATTATAAAAAAATAGGAAAGATAAAAAACTGGTGCCGGAACCCGGGAAAGTATCGACAGCTTGTATTTATCATGCACGCACTTTGTAATCGCTGAAGCCGAAGAAAAGGTGACTTATTGAAGGAAACTCGTAAATCTACGCAATTTATTGCAAAACTCCACACGTTATTGTGTCAATTAAAAGAACAGCTAACCAAAAGTAAAAGGTAGGAAGCAATAATCATACAAAAATCTCTAATATCAGTTTCTTTTAGTACTTGTTGTACTAACTTCTCATGCAAAAATTTAAAGTACTTCCATAGATTAAATAATAATATACCGCTTACCTATTTTCGTCTGCGCTAAAATTAATGGGTTTTTACTTAAGAGCACGTGATTTTGAACCTTGCCGTTTGGTGGCCACTACTGGAAAGAACCATCGACTGAAAATAGTCGCCAGAGTCACCTAATGGCAGGGTTAAAAATCACGTACTCCTTAGCGCAGACGAAAATAGATAGGCAGGATAAGTATATCTTATTATGGTTTAGTCGTACACGCTCGTTTCTAAAATTTATTTATAATCACTTTTACGAATGTTTTTTTAAAATAATGTTTTAGTACTCCATCATGTTCGTGAACAATTAGCGTTTACTTTGCATCTATAATATGTTGAATATAATATCTTCAAGACTTGTTAAACCTTTGATGTATTTCATGTATTTGTATATATGAAGTTAGAAAAATTGTTACGATATGTGCAAAACCAAGCTAGTAGCTAATTTGAGCTTCACCTCATGGACAAAATAATAGGTTTTTGTGAAAATGTTCCCTATATAGGTATTTTGCCCTGTATTTTCAAAAGTTTCATAACAACAAGACATAGTGTAATTTCACACACTATAAACACAAAATAATTTCATGCAAATGTTTCCCAGAAGCAACCGAAAATTGATAAATCAGATAAAAAAAGGCTGTGATTTTTCGCTTAAAGAGATGATAAAAATATTGTAGAATTCTATTTGCAATCATTTATAAAACAATTAAATGCACCGTAGTAGATATAGAGTTAAATCCAACTCCTGTTTGTAACAGTGGAAACAAAGATCTCTCATCAGAAAAATATTTAATAAAATCATACATTAGAATAATTCTTAGCTTAGTTAATTATCTAAAAACTCTTACAGATGGACTGAAAATGAAATAAAGACAATGTCATTCCTCGTATGTGTAATAAAAATCTTCTGCTGAAAATTCTTAAGATGTAACGTTGGAATCCGGAAGAAATAATAATAATTACAAGTTGAGACCATCTAATACAGCAAAGAAAAAATGTTCTGAATGTAAATATATAAGATATTAAGTATAAAACTATCTATTTCTAATATCTTCAAAATAGATTTTCACATTCCAGTTCAGAGAACAAATATTATATATTTTTCCTCCGTGGTAAGAAAAAAAACTCGATTAAATTGGTGATATTTCGAAATAATACATGAACGAATATTTCAATATTGTTATACACACACAGAGGAACTTGTATCTCATAATAAGGTTGATTAATATCTATATAATAAACTTCTTAAGCGTGTGTAAATATCAACACGTTACATGTTTCTGTATTAAAGTAATTACATTACATATGTCTAGCGGCCTCACCATTATTTATAATTACAAAAAATTAGGATTATGACAATTTCTTGTCGAAAAATTGGAATCATATCAAATTTATCTAAAATTAATATTCTCAACATGAAACCTTTATCGAAAACTTACTTTTTAAATCCTTATTTTAAAATGTTTGAATTTTAGAGTAATATTTTTCGGCAAAACCAAATCCTTTAAAAGGATGCCAAGCATTGCGTTAATATTACAAAATTGCTTCGTAAAGTTCTGAAAATGACCGAAAGGAAATATGTATGTTTAAGAAATATGCGTAACCTTTTTTTTTTTTAAAAAAAAATATTTTCACTTCTAGTGTTCTTATATTGTATCCACGAACTTTGCCCTATTTTACTCTTTATAGGTAAAATATATTACGCGCCTATTCGGAGAAAGTATACAGAAGAGCAACGAAATGATGACAGAAGGTTAGATTCAAAGTTAACTTTTAACAGCGAGTTTTTACGTTTTAATTTTCCTGAGCGAAAGGTATACGTAAATAATTCATCCTCCTCAGTTTAGTATGGTGTACGATCAACAGGAGTAATGAAATACTCTGGCTTTCCGGTTGTAACTTTTCTTCCAGTGCAGTGATGAATCGAACTTCGGTTGAAACGTAATACACTATAACCGGTACACATGGATTCCGACATTGGATGGATATCATTTTTATTTTAACCCATTAACAATACAACATGTGAAGTTTATAGACAGTGACGCACTTCAATGAAGCTTTTGAGTGTGCAATTAATCTAGCTGGTAATTTCAGAAAACACGTGTTCATTTTTTTTATATAGATGTAGCAACATAACCATACTTTTCATAAATATGTTTGATTACTGTATTTACTCAAATATAAGCACCCCTCAAATGTAAGCACGCACTAAAAAAATGAGTAAGTTTTTAGAATCCGTTCATTATGCGAATAAAACCCTATATCATTACAGAAAATTCACCCATGGCTCGTCATTGTCTCAAAACCAGTGAATTGATAGAAATATCTATCCAGATAGAGTTAGTATCTCTGTATATTTCAGAGTGTTGAGCGAGGTTTGGAGCCCGGGCCTTTCATTCTAATTTTTACCATTTGTCCGAAAACGTATTATGCGATTATGAGCGCCCCTCAATAAATTTAACCCTACATTTGAAAAAAAAAAGGGAGGCGTTTATATTCAAATAAATACGGTATTTGCACGTGAAAATTTGAAGAATTGCAAGTAAATCAAACAGTAACTTTTCTCTGAGTAAATTAAATATGATTTTCTTGGTAATTTCAAGTTTAAAAGGTAATTCGTAGACGTGTAGTGTGATCATTTCTTTTTTTTTTTTTTAGTGATACCCAAGACGATTCTTGTTATATTTACATAAATATTCGATAACAATAAAAAATATCCAAACATAAGTATTGTTCACCGTTAATCTCTTGTATATAAACTTTATTTATAATTATCAAACTTCTTATAGTGTGCAAATAAAATATACATAAAGGAAATGAAATAGAGATATATTCTTCTTCTTAAGGTTGTCAACAAAGATAGCCAACAATTTATGGAGTGTTGGCACCTCCCTTTAAAGAATCTTTTAATAGAAACGTTAACCTGAAGGTCACACTCTCCTGATATCACATTAATAACATAATTTCTGTTTGTATGTTTACTACACACGTTATTGCACCTCCACTGAGCTAATATACTTTTTATTCTAAAGGCAATAAGTAATTGACAAACACAATAAAGTTACAGGCACACACTACTGCGAAACTGCAGCATATGATATGATATACTTCCTGGAGATGACGTTTTATTTTTATTTTTTTGTAAGAATTTGAGCATTTCATAGTATAAGCATTGGGTTAAACAACAACACAAGATACAAACAAGAGCTGTTATTCATGTGATACCAGACTCTAACTTGACCTCTAAACAGCCCACATAGGATTTTTTTTTTTTTGATACCTTAAGAACTAATGGCAAGGTATTAATACGCTCTTGATGCGTATTTCGGCCACAATTTATTACCAAAACTTTTCCTTCACACTTGATCCAAAACCTCTTAACATCACGGTTATTGTATAATGCTTCGTAACGTGGTTGCTCATGTTCACTCTCGAATAAGTCGAAACTCAAGTAATAACTATTAAAATAAAATAACTGATAAAAAGCTTTTATCTTAACGACAATATAAATAAGGGATTTGTTGTCGAGTTTTTTTTATACACACTAAAATACAATCTATTTCTGTGTTTGTTTGTCATCAATGTGACGAATAACGCACTTTCACCGTGATATACACTCACTTCCCAGTTGCGGTGATCACACCATTTGTTTGGAATTGGACAAAATGTGGCACTCTTCTCAGTATCTCGACTATCTCACCTTCCATCCTCACGTAGAAGTTCCCCTTTCCACTGAAAAAGATAGATTATGTATATGACATATGTTAATATTGTCAATATTTATATATACAGAATCAGAATCAGTGGGGACTACAGCAAGAGATGATTCTGTGGTTCATATAGTTGAAATATGTTTCATGTCAAGCATAGGTCAAAAGTTGTTTGCTCGCTAGATGGCTCTTAATATATATGATAATTGTTATAACAGAACTAGGTATGTGCTATGTGAAAATAAAACACAAGGAA
The DNA here is from genome assembly GCA_022664845.1 of Lepisma saccharinum. Classification (NCBI taxonomy): domain Eukaryota; kingdom Metazoa; phylum Arthropoda; class Insecta; order Zygentoma; family Lepismatidae; genus Lepisma; species Lepisma saccharinum. Next base: position 26,233 of record JAGDQP010000060.1, read on the forward strand.
AGTGTTTGCATACACTACAGTAATACTGCACACGTGGCACTATAATATATGTTCTGAGTGGCTGCTGTTGGTCTGAAGACAGGCAACTACACGTCGCTGCATGGAGTCCCTTATACGGCCCATATTACCAGGAGTACTTTTAATGTGCGTGAATGTCGCTTGAGTGCGTTCGTGTAACGTAGGTAAAGTCATGGACTGGTGTCTCGTACACGATGGATTTGATATGTCCCCAGAGATAGTCGAGAGGGTTCGATTAGACGTTCTAGCCAAATTGCCTTACCACCCAGCTCTCCTAACTTGAATTCTCTCGAGTACTATCTCTGAGGACATGTCAAATCCATCGTGAACAAGACCTCTACATTATGCGAACGCATTCAAACGACATTCACGCACATTAAAAACGTTCCCAGTAATATAGGACGTGGTGGGGACTGTATGCAGCGACGTGTTGTTGCCTGTCTCCATAGCAACCACAGCCACTCAAAACATCTGTTGTAGTGCCATCTGTGTAGTAGTGTATGCAATTACATGATGCCAACACTGTCCTTGCGTTCTTTCCCATAGCACATAGTCCTCCCATATCCATTATCACATATGCTCAGAGCCATCTAGCACGTAGACTATTAACTATTGACTTATGCTTCACATGAACATATTTTATCTCAATTATCCACAGAATCACTTTCTTCAATAGTTTCCACTTATTTTGGAACACCCTATATACATGTAAAATATATAATAGTATATATATACATGTACTTATGTTGTATCGTAAGGGAATTCAGGTGCACAATTTCACACTTAACGCAAAGAAAAGTCACTACATATTTCGACTTCTAAGACATCATCAGTAGACGTAGATAAATCGTTCACTGAACACAAGAATGGACAACAGGAAGAGACAGACAAAAAAAAAAAAAAAAAGGCTCACGTCTACTTTAAAAACAGTTGACAACATTCTGCGCGTGCGCAAGTACTGATAAGAGTTGGATTTTGGTAAGGATATTATCTATTGATAATTGAGCTAGATACAATAAATAATAATAATAAAACCTAGCAGTCACTAAAGAAAAGTTTTTCAAGAAAGTGCAACTCAATATAAAAATGCAGTCAAAGGAAGTGGGGCTCAGTACAGGAAACGCAGTCAGAAAAAGTGGGATATAGTATAAAAGACGGTGAGAGAAAGCTGGATACAGTATTCCAAAACCCAGTCAGAAAAGTAGGATGCGGTATAGGGAACGTAGTCAGAGAAGTGGGATACAGTATAGGAAACGCAGTCAGAGAAAGTGAGTTCCAGTATAGAAAACACAATGAAAAGTTAGCCGAGTCAATCAGAAAACAGGGAGTTCCAGTATAGTAAATGCAATGAAAAGTTAGCCGAGTCAATCAGAAAAAAGTGAGTGGGTTCCAGTATAGAAAACGCAATGAAAAGTTAGCCGAGTCAATCAAAAAGTGAGTTCCAGTATAGAAAACGCAATGAAAAGTTAGCCGAGTCAATCAAAAAGTGAGTTCCAGCATAGGAAACGCAATGAAAAGTTAGCCGAGTCAATCAGAAAAAGTAAGTAAGTAGGTTTCGAGTCAATCGGAAAAGTGGGAATCAGTATAGGAAACATTATGGGGAAAAGGAAACGGGAATATATTGAAAGCTGACACAGAAAACATACGCAACAGGCTGAAGGTGAATGGGCAGGAGCTGACGGGAAGTGTGTGTGTGTTGACGTAGAGAGAAGAGGAAAAAGTTACTGCAGGTTTAGACTAAGTTTCAGTTTTACTCTCAAGCCCTGAATGAAAGTTCCCTAGCAGAGGCGTCGTGTAAATGTGTTTGTGGTGGGGAATAGGGTATGGATTATAACTACACAGAAACTGTCATCGAAGTTAATGTTATGAATGTGTGTAGAAACTGGGCAATCGGGTCTGTTGGTGACGGAAAAGTGACGGTGATTATTCACACAGAGATTCAAGGAATCGCCTCTTTCCCGCACATAGAATTCCAGGCACATAGCCGGCTCGAGAGATGTTCAAACTGTTCCTGCGAACAGAGCGCCACAATTTTGGGGGCGCCAACCATTTCGGGTGTGAGTGTATCGTATGAGTTCGGAAAATTAAATTACTATTTATGAGGTCGCATCGGAAATTTGATACAATTAATGCAATAATTTCCCATTACTGAGAATTTACCGGTATATACGTTTTATATTTTTCAAAATATACATAAACAAGATAATTTTTGTATTTTCATTAGGTATCAAACCTTGAAGTAAAGAATTTCCATGAACCTTAACATTTTGATACTAGCTGATTCAAAAGAACAAATAAAGAAAATATACGTATGAATATGTAGAAAATTATCCAGAATTATAATAAATTTGAGAAATTTCATATTATTAATTACGTAATTTTGGGATATATCTACTGATTAACGTGTATATCTATCTCCCTTTGTATTCTCGTAGCTGGTATAGTAAAGCAAAACAACATTTAGCTATTGAAAAAAAGATTAAATATTATAAAATATTATACAGGGTGTAGATAAAAGGATATCGGGGTTTTAAAATATTGTTTAATATCTCTGTACATTGACTTAGAATAATGAATAATAAAATGAAAAAGTAACACTTAACAGTTTTCCCTACAAATGTTCAATATGAGAACCTTTTGTCACGCGGCACACATCCAGCCGATTGGCGAGTTCTTCAAATACTTTAATCAGCATATATTGAGCAGTGGAAGCGACAGCTGCTTCAATTCTGCACATAAGGCTTCCTGTTCGGGTATCGTTGCTATCTTTGCTAGTGGCGCTGTCAAGCGGAAAAACAGTGAAAGAATCTAAGCGCCTGCACACAACTAAAACTGTCATCTTTGCACTTTCATTCTGGCCGTGAACAAATATTGTACACCTCCGCTTACCTTGAACATGGCACAACATACTCGCTGCCATCGTTTTGCCTAGCAAAATAGCGATTAAAAAAACATAAAAAAAAACCGACAAGTTTCGCCAAATGATGCTTTAGCTTCATCAGGTGAAAAAAAAAAAGGTTGAAAAGTTGAGGGAATAAAAGAAGCCGTCCGCAGATATGGCCTTTGTTCGTTTTCCTTGCAGGTGAAATACAAAATGGCGGTCCCGGGCGGAAACAATGTAGGAGCAATGTTGCCACAGTGTGTTGCGAAATGGAATGCTCTTGCCAGATCCTGAAACTGAAGGACTTCGATGAACAACTGTGTTTGGTTATATATGTGAAGTTATGTGTATAAATGTTTATATTATTATTATTTTAAAAAAGTTGAAATAAATGAATAAATGCATTTTTAAAAATATGACGTTGTTTTATTACATGCTTTATTTCTTGTGTCAAACCACGATTTATTTTACATGCTTTGATCTAAATTTGGTGCAGGTTTTTTTTTGTGGATAAGAATGCTTTCATAAACCATCGATCTTTATGGGGAACCTGATTTGTACAATATCTTGACATCGGTTATTTCATGTGGTGTGTGGTAGTTTTCAGGTGTGAGAGGCCAGATGTGGGATATTCATTCTTTTTAGCATCTCTAATGTATTCCGTGACCCTGGTGTTAAGGTTGCTTTTGACCATTCAGATATAGTCGTCCTTGCTCTGGCAAGTGATCTGGTAAACTCCATAACTTTTTTTTTTTTAACATAGTAACTTTTAAACTGGGTGAATTTTTAATTTAATGCTTTTGGAGGGGCTTTAGGGCGGGTTTCAACTTATTTTTCACAAGTTGAAAAGTTACTATGCTCCAAAAAATGTTACTATGGGACCGCCATTTTTTTATTTTACCTGCAAGGGAAACGAACTTCTACGGACGACTTCTTTTATTCCCTCAAGTTTTCAAAATACCCTTTTTAGGTAGATTTCGAAGAAAAATATACCTATTGAGATCGATACGATATGAAAGTATATATTTATATATGTATATATATATTTATATATTAACACGCTAGAGGCCATAATTTTGAAGATATTTGAACCAAATTTTTATATGTTGTTTCTAGGCTTAATAGCTCGGTTAAGTTCGTTAATGAGCAAAATCGGTCGCCATCTTGGATCCAAAATGGCCGCCGAACCCATTGTTGTATAGAATACACAGCCTAAACCGCTGGGGCTATTGAAATCAAATTTGGTATAAAGGTACAACATCACTTTTTGGTTACGAAAATGTTACCTAATGAGTTCAAAGACGCCATCTTGGATCCAAAATGGCGGAACTAAGAAATCTATTTTCCATATCGTTTGAGCTAGAGATACAAAATTTGACATAAAGGTGTATTGTCACTAGTAGTTCAAGAAAATATTACGAAATGTTGAAAAAGTCGACATCTTGGATTCAAAATGGCCGCTAAACCCATTGTTGTATAGAATACACAGCCTAAACGGGTGCAGCTAGAAATATCAAATTTGGTAACACTATACATTATCATTTGTATGTTACCAAAATATTACATGATGTATCCAAAGACGCCATCTTGGATCCAAAATGGTGGACCTAAAAACATTTTCCACACCGTTTGAGCTAGAGATACGAAATTTGGCATAAAGGTGCATTATGACGAGTAGTTTAAGGAAATATTACAACATTTGTGAAAAGTCGCCATCTTGGATCCAAAATGACCGCCCAAAATCCCATTTTGCACACCGTTTGAGCTGGATAAATTAAATTTTACTTGAAGGTGTACCATCACAAGTAGGTCACGACAATATAAGAAAACTTTCCAAAAGTCGTCAACTTGGATCCAAAATGGCCGCCCCAAAAAACCAATTTCCAATTCATTGAAGGTAGAGAAACGAAATTTTCTTTGAAGGTGTATGAGCAAGAGTAGGTTACAATAAATGGGGCAAACCTTCCTTTTGGGGACACAGCCCCCCGTGGGAGGATAGAGATGGATACCATGGTGGTGTAGTGCTGCAATGAGATTTTGGTTAAGATAAAGGAGGCGCATTCTCTCAAAAGCGCTGAAGTTGAGAAGCGAACCCCCTACGGGGGTCTGGGGGCAGCGATCCAAGCGAAACAAAGCGAGTATATATATATATATATGTCTTGTGAGGTATCGTTGAACAGCTCTTGATGAATAATCTACAAAACAATAAATAGTTTCTCGATAGCTCTCATATAAGGCGAGATTTGAATTTTTGAAAATAAAAAAAAAAACTTCGAGATCTACCTCAGCCTGTAGGCCTACCGAAAGGGATTTTTTTCACCTGAGGAAGCCAAAGCATCATTTGGCGAAACTTGTCGGTTTTTTTAATGTTTTTTTTTTTAATCGCTATTTAGTTAAGGAAAACGATGGCAGCGAGTATGTTGTACCATGTTCAAGGTAAGCTTATGTTTTGGTCCTCGCCACATAAATTTACTTTCGATTGTACACATCACCTAAGAGACATTATAACACATTGAAACCCCGATATTTATTTTATGTACACCTTGTATTTAAAACATAGTAATTTAAAAGAGAAGCATTTAATGGAATGAACAAAATTTTGTGTGATTTGAGTAATTTTAAATCATACGTGTACTAAATGAGCTTTTACCTTCTTATATGGGAAAGAGTTTACATTTCCACTACTATATGAACATTTGTTTACAATGCTACAAAAGCATTGGTTGTCTTAGGCATAACTGACAATGTAAACATAATTAACTCACCTTTTTTTAATCCTAAAATTAAGTTGTCTCCTACACACTCAGATGGACTGGAACAAACGCAAGGACTGAGACGAAAACAAGTCCTATTGAGAATGACGCAGCTACAATCGGTAAAAAAAAAAAAAGAACACATTTATTAGAAAGTTTAATTTCATGTCAAACTACATAATAATCACTTACAGGAAAATAAGGAGAACACAATTATCTAGAGAATAGATTTATCCAAGATGGTTGAAAGATACTTCCACTAAACACATTCTACAGCGAATTACGAAGATTAGGTTTTCTAAGATTAGATAATTAAATTAGTTATACTTTAAGCCATCTTTAAATGAGCTTAATAATTTGATTGGCTTAGAAGTGAATCCAAAATAATGGACTTGTAAAGAGTGATTTCTCATCTGTGGGAAAGTCTATTCTACGAGGTTAAAATATTTATTTGCTATTCAAATTTTACATTAAATATATATATATATATACACAATATATATATATATATATATATATATAATTCACAGCCATATTCAATTCACTAGTGGATGAGGCCTCTCCCCGAAGGGAGGAGTTGGTCTACTACTCCCACGCTGACCAGACGGGTTGGGAGAGGAGAGCCGAAGCTCTCACTGTGATCGCCACTGTCTTTTATTCACAGCAGCTCGCCAATTGTCCTCACGATGCTGGGTCAACACCGAAATTTTTGAGCCCCCACCGGGAATCGAACCCGGGACCGCTCGCACTGAAGTCGAGCGCGCTACCGACTAGGCTACGCAGGAGCTCATATATATATATATAT
>JAGDQP010000060.1:37689-48892 GCA_022664845.1 Lepisma saccharinum
AGCTGAACATATAACAAACTTTTTGACGAAGAGAAAAAGTAATTTCAGTTCTCAAAATCTCCATACCATCCGGATATTATCCGACTCTTACAGATGAATTTTTGTTTCCCAACATCTAATTAGTCATGGGATGATAGAAATTAAGGATATAAGAACTAACTACCTGAGAGCGGTAGAAGATATGTTCCATTCATGTTTTTAGAGCATGTTTAACACTGTAGACGTTGAAGATCATTCTTTCGTAAATATGTAACCTACTATTGCGGTTAATGTTATTCTTTTCTTTTCTTAGTAGTGTCCGTCTCACTACTTAATCATGGACTGACGAATTTCGAAGGATGACAATACATCAAAAAGTAAAGTAAAAAAGTAATAATCAACCGGGTGGAAATTCAGCAGCGTTTCGGAGGTACACGCTATCGACAGCGTGGTAAAATGAGCTTCGTATTTTTAACACAACGATCAGTAGAGCTGATACAGCATTGCACCGTCAAAGACTTTCCAAATATGAACTATCCAAAAATGCATATTTCAAAATTCCGCAATGGGAGCGCAAGAGATTCCGTAAAGGAGGTAGGGGATTCCCAGAAATTTTTTGAAGTAAAGGTGGTTTGAAAAGAGCATGAATGGGACGGCTTTCCACAAGGAAACAATCATTCGTTTGCGCCAAGTCGATATCTCAAGCAGAAACTGCAAACTTGCATCGAATCCGGTTTTGTTTCTTGTTTATCAAAGTGATTGCATATCATTGGAAGCCGGTGATGAGGTATGGCACTTTTGCTCACACGGGAAGTCATTTTATTCATGCTTATTTCGACATACCTCTGCTTCAGAAAAGTTCCGGATATCGCCTACTTCCTTTGAGGAAAATCCCTTGCACACTCATCGCACGATTTTGGAATATGCTTTTTTTTTTTCAAATAGTGCTTGAAGTGCTTGACTGTACCATGCCGCATCTGCTCTACTGTTCTTAGCGTTAGAAATATGAAGCTCCGAAACGCGGCTGAATTTCCACACGATTCAATGGGACTTCATTTTTTGGTGTACTCTCTCTCGAAGTTTGTTGGTGCATTACGTAACCACCCTGTATATGCAAAGTTGTTCGTGTTACTGATTGCTCAGTTGTAGAGCAACTTGTTTTTCTTGCTGTGGATCTGTTTTCTTCTTCTATTTTACACATTCTTTTGACCGTGGATTTGATAATGGAATTTGTAACTTTCGAAATGTCGAAAACAGTTGCGAGAAAAGAAACTTAAAAAAAAAAAAAACGATTTCTCAGCTCAACTTACATCAGCAGTGGTCCACGAAGAAGCGTCACCAAACGCCGAATCGGCCACTGCAAGCGTCGCTAGGCCTTGAAGAGCTTCATGAGGACAATTTCTTAGTGTCTTCAACACTGGTGCTGCCCCCCTGCAAACAGACAAAATCAGTATATTAAAGTCAATAAATTGCCCCCTTTCAATTCCCATCAGATTCACTGATTTAGGTTTTAACAAATCATACCATTCGTACTTCATCATAATAAATGCAATTTATTTGTCTAGCTTTCAATCCATAAATTCACAATTTTACTTGAATTCAACCAAACGACAAAATGTAAAATATTTGACACAATTGCTGATAAAATTACTTCATTACAGTCTCTCCAACGCTTTATAGCAACCTGGATTTTTAGTGACTTATTAAGAATTTAAAAAAAGGAACCAAACCTATGCACCGTCAGTATGCGCTTTTCCTTCAATTCTTCATCCGAATGCAGTCGATCCTACTTCTTAGGTCTAAAAATATTACGAACACTACAGCAAAACCAGAGCCTTCGTGGATGTAGTGACAAATGTCGTAGACAACAAAGAATCCGGACCCGGGTTCGAATTCTATTCAAGCCGATCATTCTAAGATATTCCCTGCTTTTCTAAGTAACATCGGACAAATGCGGGGATGGTACATTGCGGGGAGGTGGAGGCTCAGTGGCGGGACGAGAGCGGCCTGACCGGGGATTCTGGCGGGAACGAAGCGGCATGAAGCCCGCGGATCGCGGGATGCATTAATGTAAATTCGTGCGCGGGCCAGCGACAGGAGTCGCTAGAGGCCCACCATTTCGTCGCCGTCGGACCGCCATCTGACCACCGTCGCCTTGTCACTGGGGTTAGTATGTACACATGCATGGTACTAAATGGTATGCATGCATAAAACGCTATAATCTGTTACTGCTAGGAAAAAATAATAATAATAATAAAAATAATAGAACAGGCTGTGGCTTAGTTGACAGAGTGCTTGCTAGCTTTGCATTCCGGAATATCGTGGATTTGCATCCAGCAGCCGATCATGCTGACTGAGGATTTTCAAGGATTTTTCTTCAGTCACACCACGCTGATACCGGAATAGTACCTTCAAATTGGGCAAAGGTCTACTTTCTTCCCACACTTCTCTTCCTTGATATCACTTTAAATAGAACTTAGTCCAGCAAGATGATTCAAACCAATAAATAAAATAAAATAAAATCAAAAAGTAAATAAATTAAATAAAAAACTAAATTAATTAAATTAAATAAAAATTTAGATAAAGCAAATTAAATAAATAGAAAAAAATCAAGTCGTTAGTTGAAAATATAAAATAATGATTTTCTTTTAATGCTTAGTTTGTTTCACAGAAATTTAATTTATTTCTAGCTGGAACAATAAAATTCTGCATTTCCACTACCTCGTCTCTCTTTGCTTTTTATTTCTTTCAGAAATGCATTGTTGAGTCTGAGTGGTAAACAAGTTCATAATTATTATCATTTCAATACTGAACTAGGTTTTGCTAATTTTGTTTTCTTACAGAATCATAAAGTTCTCTTCTGTGAAATAAATATAAAATACATATTTTTTTTTAATTGCAAACTTGACATTTTCATATTCAGAACAACAGTAAAACACAACTTACGCATATGCTTCCGCTTTAATTTGTTCAATTTCCGACCGGTTGAAGCCACACAATATTTGTTTCAAAGCTATTAAATGAAAATATGTGTATTCGCTTGGTTCTGCTGTCCAGTCCATTTTTACCTGTTCTGCCAGTGATTGAAGCTGAAAGAAGAAGAAAATTATGATAACCATAACTTATAAATAGTAACCCCTTTGCTTCCAGTAAAACTATTAATAATTTAAAACTTGTACGCAAAGAAGGATCATGTTATTCCATGAAATAAACTTTTAACATTTGGAAAAGTAAGAACGGTTTGTTTTATATGCTACAGGGAAATACAATTACGGATTAAAATATAAGCAAAGAGCTGACCTTGAGGTCATCACATCATAAAAATCCATCCACCATTCCAGACAACAAACTAGGTACCTTCATATGAGGAGTCTAGAAGCTAAGGGATACAAGCGATATTGACGAATATAAAAAGTTCGAGGTAATCTTTTATATATAACCCGAAATATATGGAACACAAAACTGTCATATTTTGTAGAAACAAATCTTGGACTTTAATGTGTCCATGTATAAAATATGACAATTTTGTTTCACATATATTTCGGGTTATATATAAAAGACTCGCTTTGTTTCGCTCGGGGTGCTGCGCCCCCTTTATGTTAACCAAAATCTCAATGCAGGACTACACCGCCATGATGTCCATCTTCAACCTCCCATGGGGGGGAGGGGGGAGGGCTGCGTCTCTAAAGGGGAGATTTGCCCCATTTATTGTAACATACTCTTGCTCGTACACCTTCATACACAATTTCGTATCTCCAGCTTCAATGGTTTGGAAATTGGGTTTTTAGGCGGCCATTTTGCATCCAAGTTGACGACTTTTTGAACGTTTTCTTATATTGTCCTGACCTAATTGTGATGGTACACCTTCATGTAAAATCTCATTTATCTAGCTTAAACGGTGTGGAAAATGGATTTTTATGTCCACTATTTTGGATCCAAGATGGCGTTTTTTTTTATACATTGTGTAATAGTTTAGTAATCTACTAGTGATAATGTACCTTCATAGCAAATTTGATGTTTCTAGCTGAAGCCGTTTAGGTTGTGTATTCTATAGAACAATTTGTTTGGCGGCCATTTTTATCCAAGATGGCGACTTTTTCAAAATGTCGGATTTTTTTCCTTTACCTACTTATGGTTCCAAATTTGATGTTTCTAGCTCCATCTAGTTTGGCCTGTGAATTTATATGGATGAGTGAGTGAGTCAGTGAATCAGTGACAATGGGGCTGTATAGTATGTGGATTACTTCGAACTATTTTTAATCGTCAGTGTTACTTGAATCATTTGGTTTCTGGCCTAGACATTAATATTAAGTGGTAATATCATGTATAACGAAATCAAAAGTGCTAAACGAACTACGTGATGACCGAGCGGCCGTGGCTCAGTGGTAGAGCGTTGGAGGCATTCGAGAGGTCCTGGGATCGATTCCAGCGGTTGACTATCCTGACTGAGGTTTTTCCAGAGTTTTTTCTCAGTCACACCAGGAAAATGCTGGGATAGTATCTACAAAAAAAGCCCTGGCCGTCCTCTCTACAATCCTCTCCTGCCACCCTATCCTGGCCTGAGCCTCAGATGCCTAAATGCATTAAAATAAATTCAAATTCAAATTCAACTACCTGATGCCAATAAAGAAAAACATTGTCTACATAGCAAAGTGGAATCAAAAATTAAATAAATATCTTCAAATAGCTAGTTGTATTCTCTTCCAGATGCGAGTTGATGTTAGCGTATAGTAGTAGGTTATTGACTAAGTTCTATATATTCGCGAGGCCACACTTGAGAATCATGAGTTTATATAAGTAAAGAAAAAATGTATACTGTTAATTTTTAGTAATTATGTTTAGTATAAACAATACGTATAATCACTTTATGATATAATTTATGTTCAGTCCTTGTTTAAATGCACTATATCTCAATAATACTCCCAGCAATGATTTTGACTGGCTCGTGCATTATAAATAGATAGTCAATCGATTAAGATTACGGTTCTACAGTCTAAAATATTACGAATTACAGATAAAATTACCTGTGAAACGTTTTGGTTTCTAAATTCTCCAAATGCTTTAACAAGATCAATCTCTGTAAACGTAATATTTCTGATATCATCAACGGAAATGGCTGATATAATCCAACCAAGCAGCTTTAAACTGTCGTCAGAAATTGATGATATTCCGCCATACACCTATAAAAGCAGTAGGAAGAAGAAAAAAATGTGTGAATATTATATAAATACAAATCATTTAAATCTAAGAGCAAAATTTCATTTCAGCATTTCAAACTCAGATCACTACACATCTTACTTCATATCTCATGGCCTTCACGTAAATTCAGTTTATCAGTACTCAAAATTCTGAACACCCGCTTCTGAAGTCTAAATATTACCATACTCTTTGAATTAATTCCTCCAAAAGATAACAATATTTTGTTAATGGCTCCATACAGAGGAATAATACAAATAAACAGAGAAATAATGCAGTAAAGTGTTTTTATCATATAGCAAAGCACCCACATAGCAAAATGACGTCCCAGGGATATCTGACGGATCTCCTGGCAGGTTATCGGGATGTCCGTAGGACGTCCTGTTTAAGTCCCGTTTACATCCATGGGACGTATAGTTATAATTAATCCTTCGTATAACTATACGAAAGCATATCCTTCGCATAGTTATAATTCATTAAATAATAATAATAGTAAGATGGATTTAATTTATAGAAATTCCAGGTAGGTAATCCCGCACGACTTTCCGGGGGACATCCAGGGGACCTCCATACGGGATGAACTGTTTGTATTGCCCACAGAGTTATCCCACGGACGTCCTTAGGACATCGCTATGGGAGCAGGACCATTCTGACGGTAATGGGATCTAAATGGAACGTCCCAGGGACGTACTCTGCTATGTGGGTAGTCATGGATTCAAAGAAACAATTGGTTCTCTGATTGGTCAATTTAATTCTGTGGCTATTAGTGTTCGATTTGTAGCGGAGGATGATTGGGATTTCCCCTTTTCTTCCAAAATCTTCCCTGGCTCTGTTTACAGACATATACCTCTAGCCTGGAATATGTACGATACCGAAATACCACATAATATATATCTCACTAATTCTTCCTCCTCTCTGGAAATTGCACAAATCGAACACTAGACTATATCAATAAATTCTGAGCTTTTTGGTAAGCTTCAGTTTTAGATTTGGTCTTCTTTAATATCACTCTCCCAATTGGATTCAGCTAAAATCAGCCTCTTTTGTTAAAGTTATGATTGTTATCACCTGAAATTTCAACTCTAACTGACCTAGATGTATGATTGACTTGACTAATTACAAGTCAAGTTTATTGATTCCATGACCAGACTTTAATAGGACACATGAACTTATTAGTCAAAACGTCATAAAGTAAAATCTGAAATGATAAGCTCTGAAAATATTATCTATGTATCACTGAAGAAAACTCTCAAAATATTTTTGCTAGTAAAACCTTAAGGCACCGTTCATTTCTAAAATACTTTGAAGATTTCGGTGTAAGGATAAAATCAAATTATGTGACACAATTCAAATATTTCTGTTGTGATCAAAAAAATTTCGACTTGTTTCTGCAGTTCTCAAGTAATATAACGTAAGATGTACCTGCACCACTGCATGCCAAAGATATTCAGCCTGGTCCCTATCCAATTCGTCTTTGCCTAAAAACACAAGGCAATCCTTGAGATGATCTGACCTTAACATTTGGAGTTCTTCTATTTTGAATTTTGCCCCCGATCCTGCCATTTGGACTGCTTCACATGTTAAAGGAAGAACATGAGGGGCTTCTGTAATGATTAAAAGGAGAAACTATGTTTATACGTTCTGTGATGAACGTAGTGCGTGAACCTTTGTAGTGATCTACGGTATTCATTAACTTTAAACCAAAGTTAAATCACATCTGAATAAACACATGTGCATATCGGGGTAGTAGCTTAAGTCCACCTATTTATTCATAGCTAACATATCTAGACTACAGTGGTGTAAACCATTACCGTAGGAGTTGGTTCTTCACCATGGAACGATGTAAGATCCTATAAATATAATACTAACTCTATATATGTTCGAATCCTGACGTAAACACAATATAAACAGTCTTTAGCAACATATTAGCAACACTACAAAAAATACTTAAGTACCACATGCACATAATGTATATAAAGATATTCTTTCTTTCTTCTTCTATTGGATGTTATTGAGCATATAAAACAACTAAACATGTCCTGCCCACGGTATTAACTAAAGTTGGCACTGTTTAAGTTTAGGATCATTATTTTGGTAGCATTTTTCATTTCTTTTGCTGCTTACTTTTTACGTTAGTTATTATTAGATTAGGTAAAGGTTAGGTTACTGTGATGAACTGAAATTAAATCTGTTTCTTAAACTCGAATAATTGTTCAAAGCACTTGAGTGATATCAAAGACTATGAAGATCTTTTAGGGTCAGTTCTACAATCGACCGCTAAACTTCTAGTCAGCGCTACGTTGAGGCCAAGTCTGATTTTGGCCCAATGAGAATGTACGCAACATGAGAGTTGGCCTCAACGTAGCGCTGACTAGAAGTTTAGCGGTCAATTGTAGAACTGATCCTTATTCCGTGTTTGCTTCGTATGCCATTCGACGGCTGCTAAATTTAGAAGAAAGTATTGTTCGTTTACGATTCTAATGTGTGATACACTTGTTTCAGGTCTTGCACAAAGCAAAGTTAAGATTATTTCCCACCTTTTGATTGCGAATTCAAGTACTTTTAAACAAATTTTTTAGAGACATTCAATTATTAGAAAATTACTTGTGTCTGTTTCAATTTATTTAACGAACGTGTGTAAAAATATGTATGCGAACGTAATAAAGAATGCATTAGCAAAACAACATATTTATTTATTGAACATATCAAAAATACCTAATTAGAGAGTACATCAAAAATAATTACACATTCTATATATTGAAATGAAGTAATGGCATATTATTCTACATCAACTGTTTACACTCCTTCTCATGTTGAATATATCCATCTCAAGGAATCTTTAAGAACACAGCTACCCACATAGCAAAATGACGTCCCAGGGATATCTGACGGATCTCCTGGCAGGATATCGGGACGTCCGTAGGACGTCCTGTTTAAGTCCCGTTTACATCCATGGGACGTATAGTTATAATTAATCCTTCGCATAATTATACGAAAGCATATCCTTCGTATAGTTATAATTAATTAAATAATAATAATAGTAAGATCGATTTAATTTATAGAAATTCCAGGTAGGTAATCCCTCACGGCTTTCCGGGGGACATCCAGGGGACATCCATACGGAATGAACTGTTTGTATTGCCCACAGAGTTATCCCACGGACGTCCTTAGGACATCGCTATGGGAGCAGGACCATTCTGACGGCAATGGGATCTAAATGGGACGTCCCAGGGTCGTACTCTGCTATGTGGGATAATGACTACATTTTCCTAAATGATAAATCTAATACTCTAAGATGTAGAGGATTGCATTAAGTGGCCGATTCCTCTATGCGCGGACATGCAGCTTTACCGCCTTCACTCATGACGCCAATAGTCTTTATTCCTAAAGTTCGAGAGCTCCACAGTTTTCCTCGAACATCCGGTTGATGATTTGTGCTCAGACTCAAATGCTGGACTCGTCATTAAATCTGTGCGATGCATAGCTATTTCGTGCCAGTCACTCTTTTCTGTCATAATAGTAAACGATTTCGTCTTTGTTGGGATGTTAATAACAGATGAAATAAAAGACACCGAGGTTTGTTTTACATTTGTCCGAAAGGATACAAACATCCAGATGCGAAAAATTCAGATTGTAACCAAACTTTGTATATCGATAGAGTATCTAGCAAAACACCTATATATATATATATATATATATATATATATATATATATGGTAAATTTAATACAAATGTAGGAGAAAAAAAAGGACAATACTTACAGCTTAGTTTCGCATTAGATCACACATATTCACATATACACATAAAAAAGTCAGTATATTTCGTGTATTACACGTTTTCAAGTAGAGAGGAAGAGAGCGAAGTTCAGGTGTTCACAAAGTACAAGTTTGAAGAGACAGTGGCGACACGTAGCGGACAAAGCATCAAAACTGGAGAACAACTAGAGAGAAACTACAACTTAAGAATAACTCTAAGCTCCCCTTTTCCTCTGCATTTTCAACACATTTCCATCTACAATCTCACCTTGTACTTATACGCTATACAGTTATTATTATCTCAAGTTACGGAAATCTACGCGCTACAGCAGTCAGTTGTTCTCCAGTTTTGATGCTTTGTCCGTTATGTGTCGCCACTGTCTCTTCAAACTTGTACTTTGTGAACACGTGAACTTCGCTCTCTTCCTCTCTACTTGAAAACGTGTAATACACGAAATATACTGACTTTTTATGTGTATATGTGAATATGTGTGATCTAATGCGAAACTAAGCTGTAAGTATTATCCTTTTTTTTTCTCCTTCATTTGTCTTAAATTTACCTTAAATTGCCCTACCAGCTTTCCTTTGTACTAGTTATATATATATTGTTTAGAGCCTGCTGTTTAATAGGAATGGCGAAAATGGTAATTAATGAGAGAGGTCTAACATAGAAGCATTATCTTGAGCAGTGTCTCGCAGTGTCCTCGTGGTATAATGGAAGAACGTTCGTTTGCAGTGAGAAAGGTCCACGGTTCGAGTGTCAACAATTTTTTTGTACTTGTTTCTGTAGTATATGTGCAAATGTTTTTGTAATTAACCGTTGACATCTAAATATTAGTGTTTTGTAGATTCTTTCGTTTTTTTCATTGTAATTCTCCTTTCTCTTCTGCCTGATTCGATGAGAGACTTCTCGGCGTGTGAACAGTCTTTCACCTATCTACTCATCGAAACACATAACAGCAGTAAACACTGAGATGTCCAAATGGTCCAAATGACTAGCTAGTTCGACGAAATGGCCGGCGTTTTATTCTATAGCTAAACTACACGACCCGTTTAAATTCGGACAGTTGTTATTTGTAGCAACTAATGCGTCATCCTTGTTTTTTTTACTTGCAGACTTTCACCCCAAAAAAACACATTGAAGCAAATGTTCACAGTGAGCGTCAATACTTTCAATTGCTATGATGATATCGATTCATACTCACTTTGGTGCACATTTCATTGTTATCTACGAACTTGTATACACATGAGGTATAGTTTACGTACAAAGTGCACACAGGTAAGTAATTTATTGATGTTGGCAACAACTTGCATTTGTGCTTTTCAGACGGAGCAATAGAAATCGAGGAAGTAAAAGAAATTTGAACAAATATTGTGTTATGGTATCAAATACAAAGAAAATACTTTTTTTTTTATTTTCCCAACAACGAAGATACTTCTGTTGTGAAAAAAATACTACTACAATAAAGAGTAAGACTGTACACAAATATAAATCTCCTTCCTTCCCTGAATTTATGTTTAAAATAACTTTTCAGAAATTTCCCTTAAAAATTGAGCAGAATCACCGCGAAAGGTTCTTAGTTCTACAGAATTTAAAGGGACGATGTGATTCGCTTTAGAAACACAGATTTATTTTAAGAGAACGACCCCTAAATAGCTTCCGTGACTACACCCTTGTGTTAAATCGTACACAGTGATTCTTAGAATAAAAATTTCATTAGTTTTAGTTTTTTTCTCGTAAAGAAGTCAAAATAAAAGTATAATTACCTCTTTTTTCTCTATTCATATCCTCGTATTTTCGAGCCTTCTCTACTGCCAAATACATCGCTGCTTCTGCTTTTCTTCTGTTGACATTATCCAATGAATCTTGTAATGAATCCCATTCTTTCTCCAGTTCATATCGACAAGATGCCTGCGAGTAGAAGTGAAGAAGTACTCATTAAACACACTTCGCGCCATTAAAAAGAAATAAAACTAAAAAGTAATGTGGCTAAATTACACCAAACTAAAGTAAAACGAAACAATCAAGATAGAGACAACACATTCCTTGAAACATTTGGTGTTTCACCAAGACATATGGTATACAACGATGGTAAAGCTGCAGAGAAGAAGAATTTTTAATGGAAGAGACTTAATAGTCAAACCTTATAATAAAAAGATCACAAAATAATAATACAAGTATTATCAGAGCAAGATCACAAAATAATAAAACAAGTATTATCAGAGCAAGATCACAAAATAAAACAAGTATTATCAAAACAAGATCACATAAT
>JAGDQP010000060.1:55579-78103 GCA_022664845.1 Lepisma saccharinum
AACGGGTTTTCCGTTATTGTCCGTTTCAGGTTCACTAATTGAAGATGGTCCTAACGAAACTTTCCTCGGTAATTCATAACTGTGGTTGGTTTTTGTCTATCTCTAACGGTTTGTGAGATTTGTAACAGTTTTTCCGTTATTGTTCGTTTCAGGTTCACTAATTGAAGATGGTCCTAACGAAAGTTAAACACATACAGAGATTGTTCTGATATCGGGTGAACGAAGTGTGTACTATCGCAAATAATTTCAACCATCGCCATCCTAAAAGGAACAATATCTCACCGAACAAGGTGTCTACCCTCCTATCCAAATGCATCAGGGATACAGGAACTGTTGAAGACAGGCGCCGGATGGGTAAACCTAACACGGCTATGAACGAAGCAACAACAACAGCAGTGTTGGCGTCCTTTAACAAAAGTACAGAAAATCACACGCTATCTGTCCATGGAAAATATGCGTGAGTCATACCTTTACAAGAACAATGGGAAAACAAACAAGCGGCACTCGTACAAGTTATAAAGATTGCAGCATCTGACCGAAGACGACCCTGATGGTCGGTTATAATTTTCCGAGTGGCCAATCAACCAGTTTAAGAAACATTGTGCATGTGCACATCTATCACCTGACGTGCTTCGTAGGCCGCACGACGACGTTTGCGGAAGTGCTTCAGTGAGAACGGCGGTCATGTGAAACATGTTCTGTTATGGTGATTGTGATTTTTGTGGTTCACAGCTGTTCTTCATATTGATGAATGTGTTTGTTGTGGTGTTACAAGGTGTTATGGTACGTATTTTTTTCTTTTGGAACAGCCCGCCGAGTTCAAAACTTATCCTAACTTCGTACATAACTGCAACACGGTTACAGTTATCGTAAATTGCACTGCACCATTCAATTTCTCGTTGCAAGAGGATATCATATATTGCATCGCCATGTTGTTATTTGAAATTTTCAAGTTGAATCCAAGATAGTAGATTTCAAGATGGCAGCCGGAACGTGGTATGGTCCGCAACATTTTCCCCATCACCTATAACATGTTCAGGGACCTTTCATTCCTGTCTGTCTCTTTTATTTTTCTTTATTCGACTGTCTTGTACAGTATGGCCCCACCCTGTACAGTATTTTGCATATTTATTAAGAGGGCTATCACAAAGTTGTGGCAGCTAATATTGTAGTTGTTAAAGTAAGCATGCAATGTCCTATCATTTGGCATATTCATCATCTCGATATCGACTAAACAGTTCACCAATCTCCCTTGTTATTGAAAAATAAGCGTCCAATTTAACTCTACGTTTATTTGTTACGAAGTTTCAACTGGAAAGTCCGCCAATTTTTCTCCTTTCAATAACGAGACAACAACTACTTCCGGTGACAAAAATTGTAGATACAAGGTATTGAGATAACAGAAAGATTGTTCGCAGTGGGCATAAGTCATAAATGCATAAGAATCCGGCGTGACTTGTGTATAAGCCGTCCACGGTGTTAAACCAATACTGAACCGGAGTGTGAAAAGCATCAGGAAAATCATCCGAGATATATTTGCAGACTATATTTGCAGAATGTATACATCATCATATTTCTGAATCGTTGTGCAGGTAACTGGAAGTAGGCAAGACCCTGCAACTTGATGAAATTGGTTCTCGTCCAGATGTCATAGGCAGAAGCAAGAGTTATGGCTTCTTTGTGACCCTCCTCTATGGAACAGCTTAGAACCCAAAACTCAGATTTGGCACACTTATTTGAATTTGAATTTATTTTAAGACCTTTAGGCATCTCAGGCTCAGGCAGGGATAGGGTGGGGATGTTGGAAGGTAGACGGCCAGGGCATATTTAGTAGGTACCATCCCAGCATTTGCCAAGCCCTGGTATGTTGGCACACTTGTTTCCTTTGATATGCTTTCATTTGAGTTTGGTTTGTTTCTCGAATTCCACTTTCACATTCGTAAAAATTTTGGTAAACTTTATTTTTATATGGGCCAGTCTAGTAACTTTGGACTTCGGCCCGTCACGATTCGCCTTTAGCTGTTAAGTGTTAAAATCCACACCCATGCCCCTGCCGGGACTCGAACCCGGAACCTTCGAGCCGATGGCCTACCGCCACAGACCGCTCGGCCACCCGGCCGGCTTTCACATTCGTATCCTTTCTTGTTAGTAGTAGATAGCACTCTCCGTACAAGAAGAATAGGGTTTAAATGCTATTCAGTTAGTTTTCCTGTATATATTTCAGCTAGAACCTTGTAAAAAGTTACTAAACACATACATGAATAATAGAGAAGTTACATTTTTGGTGAAGAAACAAGTATTGAAAATAGTTGATTGTGAACACTGCT
Organism: Lepisma saccharinum; assembly: GCA_022664845.1. Lineage (NCBI taxonomy): Eukaryota > Metazoa > Arthropoda > Insecta > Zygentoma > Lepismatidae > Lepisma > Lepisma saccharinum. The sequence goes on from JAGDQP010000060.1 coordinate 57,907, forward strand.
CAGGAAATGCTAACTCAAAGAAAGAGACAATGAGAACGAATAATCTAACCTGATATTTATTTACTTTTTCCTTCAGGGATGAGACTCTGAAATGGAGGCTTGAAGTTTTTATTACTTCTACTGTTGAATAGATGACTCCACTTCACTCCACTCCTACTACCGACTATTCTTAGTGATGTTTTTAAGGGTTCATCCTCAGTTTCACAAGGATAATGCCGGACTGGTACTATAACTAAGCCCTGATTGCTACGCTACCCATCCTTGCCTCCGGAAGAGTGCTCGCCGAAGGACGTCATCCCTCAGACGTACTATTGCCATTGGCTACGACTGTCTGTCTATCCCACAGAGAAATAATTAAGCAAATAAACAACTGAGTAAATAGACAAGCGATCTATCAAAAGAGTTCATCAGTACTTCTTACAATGTCCAAAGGAGCAACACATTCTTAACATTTCTACAAAATCTAATACCCGAACGAGCTTTCAAAATTCAGTAACACTCTAGTCTAGTTAAAGAAGAATAGTGTGTAAACAAACACTCCCTTTGTATACTTATATTGAGGCATTCGATTGTTACGTTGAAATATAAAATCATTTCAATAAAAGAATAAATAACACTTACCCGTAGATATCTAAAACTTGTACTCTTAATGCTGCACGTTGTTTCTCGTTTAGACAGGCCCTCGTAACTAGGACGTTTTCAATTCTTGTTCCCTTTAGAAGAAAATGTATAAGATAAATACATAGAAACTTACAAATATATATTTAAAATGTGCACAGAATGCGAGGATTCCGTGAAACACTTTTTTATAAAAGGAAAAAAAAAAATTTTTTTTCAATACACAATATGATTCTAAAAAGTTAGAATTACTGGTACTATTTCCAGAATTACATGAGTGTAGTGCTATGAAATGAAACATGGCACTACAAGTGTACGAAACAATTACATCTTTCCTGTCAACGTAGTCTAAAACATGTTTATAACGTTGGAACAACTACTAGATATTAAAGTCCACTCTTTGAAAATGTGAGGATCGAATATCTATAAAGAGAATGTAATTCTATATTTCAACAGACTGATTTTCATTATTACGAACTAGGTTCTTTGGAATTGACAAAAATGCGTTGCCAAATGTCATATTTTGGTCGAGTGCCAAATTTTGACCTCAGCGTAAGTTGGTCCTGCGAAGGGATATTGCTACGTTGTAATGATTCTTTCTTCAATATGCGATAGAAGAAGAAAACAGACCTTTATCAAAATATATAACGTGCTCTCATTACCAATAACAAGCAAGGAGCGGGGAAACATAATTTTTTCAATGATACTTGTCAACTTTCTTCTTTTAAGTCCTCACAATTTCAGGGAATAAACTATATCTAATAAGAAGTGAAGTTGGATGTGGTCCGATTAAGACACGTGTGTGGTACTGGGTTACTACTCTATCATAAAGTTGGCACATTGAGAGAATACATTTCGTTGTGGTCGAGAGAATACAAAGAATAATCCTCGCGCTGAACCCTCCCAATATGCCAGAAGAAAATGTGCAGCTCTTACAATCATTACACTATCTTGACAGGTTTTAGGATATCCCTGGAACGTAAAAATTCAGCAACAACAAACCTCTATCTACACCGGTGTCAAGTACGAGGGGAAAACATTTCTTTGTAGTATCTCTACCATAGACGAAACATGTACAAAGGCTTATAAATGGCTGGAACGCAATAATATAGCAGTGATGCTGATTGTTATCTATGATATGAACGGTATGGCCTTCATGCTCTTTCTCAGCATAAAAATGTGAATGCCACAATAATGAGCTTACACCATTACGCAAATAATTTCTCACATTAGAATTATACCTGTTAACTAAACTCCTTACAATCAGAGCATCATCTTTTAATACTGTTACCAGTACTTCTCAATCAATCCTCGTTTATATTCAATGAAAGAAGCATGAAAAGTGCTGTTTAAGGATGTTCACTATGTGGTTTCTGGAATTGTGATGTCCAGTTTTATAATGTTATCTAAACACCTAACCCTGAGCTGGTTCAAAGTATTTCGGTTACAATATAAATGTAGCTTATTGTGAACAATGTGTCTCGTCATTTGCATCTAGACATTTGGATAGTCGACGAGAAATTAAAATAAAGTGAAAACGTGACTGGTTAATGTCCTTAAGAACCAACGATATAAAAGATTATTTTGTAGTTATAAGAACTAGAAATATCAAAGATTAATTACATCATCATCAACAATAATCGAAAACTATTGCTTCAAAGATTGTTGAAAGCGCTTCATTGTTATAGTTTTGGATAATCACTATAACAATTACGGGGTTTTAACAGTGAACAATAAGGAAAATTTTAAAAAATCTGCACGGATACAACCCTTGAAACAGTTATGAACTATCTTCTCCGAAAGTTTAAACTCTTTAGGTTTGAATTTGTAAGAGCAGTATTGAACTTTTGCACAACGAAAAAAATCATTTCAAGTGGGCGGATAATGATACAATCATAGCTCTTATCTTGCGACCTATTGATAGTTTCACCTTTGCTGAAGTTAAAATCTAGCAAAGGTCATAAATAAATATTTTTTTTTTTTCTAAAAAAAATCTGAGCTTTCAAACTCGCTTCGAATCCATTTTCAAGAAACAACAATGTTTGAATAAAATGAAGAGTAAAATATGGAAATAAATACAATTAAAATCTAACACCAAGAGATGTTAATAACCACGTAAGGTAAGCGCAAATGATACACTTAAAAGCTATTCTAATGGTGTGGATTTAAAATAAATCAATTACAAATATAACTAAAACTCATGAAGAACTTTAAAAACTACCTGCAACAATGGAATTGCCTGTTCGAACGCTTCTGGAGAGAGTCTTGCAATGGCTGAAGGTGACAGATCTTGAATACCAGCTCCAAGTCCTGCCACGTGAACAGTTGTTAATTCCTTTGCTTTCGCCTTTTCTTCAGAATCTAAATATTCATCCTAGAAATAATAATAGTAATAAAAAAAACTTTAGCAGCATATTCAGAATCGGTGAAATCCGTTGTCAATCGATAACGTTCTTCAACATCAGTCGATATTGTTGTCCGATATCGATTAATATCGGAAGAAGATACTCTCCGATAGCGATCATTATCGATCCCCGATACCGATCGACATCGATCTTCGATAACCGACTAATATGTTTTCCATTCGATATTAATTGATCTCGGCTAACGATCTCGATCAACATCGAAATCGTCCATTATTGAAATCGACCAATTTACTACTACTACTAATAATAATAATAACTACGGGCGTTACAGACCGAAAGGTTCAAAGCCTGCCCCAACGCCATCTGTCCGCGGTTGGTGGAACTGCGTCTACCTGTGATCTGTGTGACGGCTGTGTGATCAGCATTGCGCACCACCTGGCCACGAACAGGCGTATTAGGAGCTTTCTAGACCAAGTGGTCGTCACGTCTTTATTCACGTGACTCCCCATCTTACCTCACGACGCTGGGTGGACGCCGGAAAGTGGGACTCCATTCGGAAATTGAACCTGGGACCACGCGTACATATGTCCAACGCTAGTCTATGGAGCCCTTAATATTGATGTACAGCTGGGGTTAACTCTACCCCTGGTTCTCACTCGTTCACTTTTAGATATAATAAGAAAGCTTTTAGGCCCTAGTATATTTCATAATGTACATATAGCCTACAATTAGTCTAATGTCTCAATCTGTTGTGCAGAACATCTGGTTTTGTGTCCAACATACCGAGGCAGCTTCATATCCAACCCACCCTTTCCTATCCTCATCAAATTCCGTCACTCTCATCGTAACCTTAAGCATAGAAGCGAAAAAGAGTTCTTTGGATTTCTATTTCTTGCCTGCGATAATGATTGACATATATTACAGCAAAATCAACAAACTTTAAAATCATCTTACTAAGGAATCTGTAGTAGTTCCTAAGCTGTTGAGGTGAAGTGATAATAGTTTTCTGCTTGAATTGGAGGCTCTTTTCGAGCGTCAGGTTGGTGTGTAGATTATACACAAATTTTATTACATAAAGTCTGTTATTTATATATAAGTGATCCCTCATATAAATAATTATAATGTGAGAGGTTACTTTTCTTCCTTTCTTCCTGTTCAAACCTCGTAAATTTTAATTATTTTATTTATTTATTATTATTATTTCTTCTCATGGTTGAATTGTTATGGTTATGGACCCCGCCGGGAATTGAACCCATAACCACGCGTACAGAAAGGAAATACGCTCACCTCTCGACTCCCTGAGGTCTTGTTCTCATGGGTTTTCTTTACTCTTGCAGGCTGTTTATATAGATTGTAAAAAAGAAAGCTTTTATTCTCTTAAATGAAGTACTCGTTTGCAGGGTAGAAATATTTTTAAGCCTCTTATTTCGTAAGATGATATATAAAATGCTCAGTGTTAGAATTACAATTATTTTGGGACGTATAGTCAACGCTAATGGAGAATTACATAGGTATTTTGGGAGAACAATTACTACTTATGTCTGACAAAAAAGAGTCACAGTCAGTCTATATTTCTGGTAATTAACGCAAAGCATGGTTTAAATTATCAACAAAAATTAAAGTAAAGAAAATAAATAAATCATATTTTTTCTCCCTTCCCTTTTCTCTTCTTGAGCCTCAATGATTAAACTGAAGGAGACCGTACAAATTTATGTGAAATCTTCACATCATAACCTTTCAAATGATACCATATATATGCGTGTGGAGGGTGCTGTTATTGTTTTTTTTTTTCCTCTTTTTTCGCTCCTGGAGCCTTAATGATTCAATTCATCGGAAGAGTACAAATTTATATGAAACTCTCACATCATAAGCTTTTACGTGATACCACATATGTAGGTGGAGAGCGTGATTTTCAACATAAAAGGAGCAGCAATAACAGTGTTAGCGGGAAACGTGATCTTTACCTCTCACGCTAAAGAGTAATGATTATTATCAAAGAATACTCGATTGTTTTGTGTTTTCTTCATTTGTGGCATCCTTGGTAAATCATCGCGGCACACCAGGATGCCGCAACAGTCCGGTTGAAAACCACTGACATGGAAAGTGATGATTCCTTTTCCTAGCTAACAGTGTTCTCTTTATGTTTTTTTTATACACTATGTATAAAAATATGGTCCCGTCAAATTTCCGTTTTTATATCGTTTCAATTTTGTATTTGTAATTTAGTACAACTTCGACTGTTAGTTGTTACAGGTACTCACCAGTGCTTTAAGACCCTCCTCAATAGTGGCTTCTCGCTTAGATTTAGGAACCCTTCTATAAATGAGGTCAGGAAGGCCACCTATTATATTCATTAACTGAATCTTCAATTCTTTAGAAATTCTCGGAGATTTCAAAGCACTTAAGCTGGAATAGAGGAAACAAAAGATCTGAATGTTAGTTTAAACTATTGTATTCGTATAATAATACTGTTAAAGTGAATTTTCACTCACATAATCAGATTTAGGATTCGTCTATGCTGCTCTCACATTACTATACCTATTCATACAAACATAGTTGAAGTAAATCCTTCTTACTACTTTGAATATTACATAAAAATAATCAGTACACTAGAGACTTGTTTAACCGAATTTAATGGGACCAAGAATAATTCGGTTAACGAAAATTCAGATAAACCGGAAACAGTGATTTACATACTGTAGTTTAGTACTGTACTAAAGATATGAGATAAAGTTGCCTAAAGGCCTTAAAATAATAATTTAAAGAGCTGTACTAAATGTTAAAAGAATAACTTTATTTTAAAATAAACTAAACATATTTTTTTCAAAGTTATATAGTACATACCAGTGGCGTAGCCAGGAGTCCGGTACTCGGGCACGTGCCTCCCCTCTTACGGAATGGACATTAACTCAGATTAGATGTTTGTAACCAAGAGTCTGGTTGACACATGGTCACACACGTTCCCTAATTAAACAGATAGTCAAATTCACACAGCATTGCATGTACCAGAGTTATCTATGAATGACTACTCAACATCCAAAACAGATCGAATTTCAAGAGAAGACTTTTCTCGGGTATTTCACTCTTCGTGGTATCAAGTCTAGTAAATCAAAAGTGGTGCGCTGCCATATTGCTACGAAACTTCGTATCTTGCAAATGACAATTTTATGTGTCAGTGTGGTCCTGTACTATCACAATGACATCAATCCCATCCTTATAACATTGCTATATGTTTTGTGATACAGGTTTAGGGAAAACGCTGTAAACTCTCAATGACGCATGCATGTCCGATGAAAAACGGCATGTAAATCTACATGTCGTCTCTGCTAACGTAATAGAATGAATGTGCTCGTTTAAACAAATTTTAAAAATAGTGCAGCTTTCATTTATTTTTGAGTTTTGTCTATTTCATATGGAATGAACCAGTTAGAACTTTTAAAATATTTTCCCCAGAAATTAACTTTACAATGCCTTCACTTTATTGAGAACAAAATTTTGCTTGAATAAAACTGTGTAAAATTCGTCCTTTTCAGTGTTTGAGTTTACTTACACATTTAATTCCCTTGATTCTTGGTTACTTCCATTACCCCCCACCCCCACTCCTCTTCCATTCCAAACTTTTAGCTATGGGTCTAGTCACAACAACTCCTTTGATTTTACTCGTTTGGATAAGCCAGCCATAGAACAAGAGCTGAAGAGACCGTTTGTACCCCTCCCTTTCGAAGATCCTGGCTACGGGCCTGGTACGTACTGTACATATACAATTTTAATTTATTCGTACATTGAAATGAGAGAAATCGAAAAATAAAATCTTACAGTACTGAAATTCAAAATAAAGTCTTTATTTCTACAGTACTGTACTTTATTTCTACTGACCATTGAAAGGATTTGTCAAATTATTCGTTCATAATTAAGAGTATAAATCAAATGTAGCATCTCCAAACTGGTAAAATCAAAATTTTGTTTTTTTACTGCTTTGGATTTGGTTAATCCAGAAATTCGGTTAATCGCGACTCTAGTGTATTAAAATAATCAACATTTACAGTATTTAAATTGCAAAACATTGTGTATAATAATTGTGTAACTACTTACTCTCTATTTAACTATCATTTTCAGGGTTTCCAGAGTTAGTTCGTTAAAGAATAGAGCGTAGTTTTACAACCCTTTCTATCACTAGCTCCTTCGTCTTGTACTAGGCACATGAAGAACTATCGCTTATTCTACTTACATATTACAGAAGATAGGGTCACTTCCTCGCTCGGGTTTTTAACTAATTTATACTTCTGATTTGTTTGGATTGTTCTAAATATTGACGAATAATGACTCGGCGTGCACATATTCACAGGAAAGGGATGGAGCCAAGAGAGCAACGCGGTTCTTTAGTACAGGTAGTATCTCGGCATTTGTTAGTTCCGATTAAGGATAAATACTGAAAAATTCTAAATGAAGACGGCCAATGCAGGGATAAACTTGCCTCCAGACCCAGCCGCTCTCTGACGTCAAGAAATAAATAAACGTCGAACTTAGTAGCAATAGTAAACTGAATAATATTGTTATTTACAAATGGACATCGGAAAAGGTCAAATTGGGTTCAAATTCTACTCAGGCTGGTCAATCTGGTCCTTAAAGGCTTTTTTTTATTCAGCTTCATTACGCGAATACGGGGATAGTGCCTACAACTTAGGTTATGCTTGCTTCGTATTGATAAGCTAGTCACTAATATTTTTCGTTCTTTACGTAAAGAAAAATCAACTTCGAAATATATATATATATATCCGCACCAGTCCGCTCTGTCTTTTTTTCTCTCCTACTACGTGAAAACGCTTTTGCGAAACGTTGCCGCTTTTTTATTGTATTTGTCAAGTTCTTGTACAGCTATCTTAGTTTTCTACATGTAAGTATCCTTTTTTCTACCTCTTTTACCATCTTAAATAGCCTATATATATAACCTATTTGACTTTGTATATATATATATATATAAATCACAGCCATATTCAATCCACTACTGGATGAGGCCTCTCCCCGAAGGGAGGAGTTGGTCTACTGCTCCCACGCTGACCAGACGGGTTGGGAGAGGAGAGCCGAAGCTCTCACTGTCACCACCTCTGTCACAGCAGCTCCCCAATTGTCCTCACGATGCTGGGTCAACTATAACGGTTGTGACTGTTAACTAAGTTCAAGGCTCTGTTACTACTCGAAGTAGAAAAATCATAGGCTGTTGAATAGGAGGAAAAGAAAGTAAACACTGTTTGGAGAGCTCGTGCATTTTCGTGAATTTTAGTGGGTTGTAGATTTTATGTTTTTGTTTTCAGTTACCAATTGCGTATTGCAACATATATAAATACTGTTAGCGAAAATCCACAGTCGCCTGTAAAAGAAATGACAAATTGGATCATAAATAGAGCATAGAATTAGCTAAATATTTTGAGACTGTACATTTCCTTCACGAATCTCTTACAGACAAAGGATATATTATTAGTCACAAGCGTAAGTCTTTTTCACAACACCGAGGGAAAGAATGTGAGGATAGTTCTGGCTTAGAACTGAAACATCATCGCTACATTAGCCTGAGGGAACAAAGGAAATTCAGGAAAAAATCTGACTAACCGTTACCGCCCCTGAAACTGAACCTCGAACGAGTTCTAATAAATTCTTTGCAGGGCGGATCAAAATGCTTGTTATTCTACTGCCTACAACCTGTTGTGCAATATACTCTGCTCGTGAGAGAGAGAGAGAGAGAATGGGGTAGACAGTGGCCCTGACCTTTTTTTCAAGATACTAGCCACTATTCGCTTGATGTGACTAAAAAAAAACTACGAAAAGGGTTTGAGCCCGTGATCTCCCTATTGCACGGTGAGCATGTATGCGCTGGGCCACCACACTTGGTCTGTGTGATTTTTTAATCCTGGATAACTATCTTAAAAACAAGAGTACCTTCTTCTCCAGATTAATTTTGTCATTCACATATATGTGTCGACTCCAGAAACCAAGGGATACAACATACAAGTGACGTTGACGAATAGAAAAAAAAAAGTTCGAGGTAATATAACTCGAAATATATCTGACATAAAATTGTCATATTTTATAAAGGGACACATTAAAAGTCTGTGATTACTTTGTATAAAATATGAATGATTACCTCAAACTTTTTTTATTGTCACTTGTCTAGTTGTATCCCTTGGCTTCAGGACTCATACAAAATTCACTTCTAAAATCATTATGAAACCAGTCTTACGAGAAGTAAGTAAAGAATAAGCACCATATTTTATGCAAGAGATATTGTAGCATTGTCAAGTATTTTAAAAGTATACCTTTCTTACCTAAATTCTCCTAACAATGGACCAGGAAGATTGACAGCTTCAGCCGGAGACATATGTTCGAGAATCTGCTTATCATTTTTATCTCCAGTGATGTTGTAAAGAAATTCTTCGAACTTTTTTTTAAGTACTCGCATCTGTAACAAAGGATCATAAAAGAGAACATTTATGATGTATTTTTAGCTTAAGATTTCTTACATTAATTATGCTACTCGCATCGCTCTATTTTATGGTTGCCGTAAATTTTAATGAATAGAATAAATTGAAAATCAAATCACATTTAAAGGGTTTGATTGCTATACCAGATAGTTGCAACATACATTTGAAAAGCGTTTGATATTGGCAAATTCAAATTGAATGTGAAAAGTATCAAACAGGAATACATTTGAAGTGTTTTAAACCTTTCTAGCCCAACCCATTATTTTATCACTTTTAAGAAAACATGTTTTAAATGTTTGAACAGCTTGTACATTTGAGATGTTGTTTGCATAACTTTGGTATAACTTAATAAACAAAAGTTATGCAAACAACATAATTATGTCAAACATACAAGCTGTTCTAATATATTTAAAGTGCTTTACTTAAAGGTAATAAAACGTGGGTTAGGCTAGTATGCTGTATAAAAACATTGTTGGTACAGTATATGAAGAAGGTCTGTGTGGCATATATTAGTAACTAATTTGTGTATAACTTAAAATGTGATTTATGAAAAATGATACACCAAGTAACAAATAAAAAAGAAGATGGATTTCTATCAGTATGGAACTATTTTCAATCAGGAAAAGATCAAAAGAAGTTGGCGCATTACGTAACGTCAGTCAAATTATGCAAATACAGTATAAACAAATGCTGTAAAACTCTTCTGAGAAGAAAGAAAGAAAGAAAGAAACTGGCTAGTGAGTACACGAACTGTATTCGGTGCACTGGGTGATAAACACAGGAGGGTATAGTTTTGCTTTTTAATGGAAACCTTGAAATTATATTATATTGGAAGTTTGTATATTTATTTCGTTCGTTTGTGAGCATGTAACCACAATAAATTATTATAAGGATGAACTTGTATACTGAGACTTTATGATAATTGCATGGTTCATTAGTTCATCAGGTTGGACTATGAAGTTGTATGAAATTGCATGTAAGTTATCCGGGAACGTTACAAGTGCAGAAATACTGATTCACGACGATAAGAAAAGACCGATTTCATTAAGGTTAAGTCTAATTACGAACACACATCAATATTAGTTCATAGTTCATTTGATTATTGAACTTACCACACTTGGCGCTGGAGGATCTGGAGCTTTCTGAACTGTGTTGAGTAACGGGAACACTTGATCTGTTTGTACATTCTTCACGTTTTCAGTGCAAAGGCCTGATGTAAGTTGTAGATCTGATTCTAGGTCCTGTATCGTAATTGTATCATTCATTAGTTTCTCTCTAGAGTATACCATTCTCTGTAAATAGATTTTTTTGAAAAAATGAAACCATTAGAAACAGTTGAAAGAAAAGACAATTTTTTGAAATAATCATATTCTTAATGACTGAGAAATAAACTGCTTTATATTGTCACAACAAGTGCCGCCCTTAGACCAGGCAGGTTGGGCCCATGTTCCAGGCTCCGCTCCTCTGGGGACCCCGCGCTACAGCGAATAGACAGAAAATAATGTTATTAATCAATTTGTCTACTAAGAGGAGCCGCGTCAAACAACTTTGGTCGGGGCCCCACATATCCTAGGGGCAATACTTGTTGCAACAGGTTAGATCTTATAACCTCCACCTTCAAATGCACGATCAGCATTTCTAGTGCAAACTGAAAAAAAAAAAAAAATCTTATTTTTTTAATGGATGTGAAAACGTATTTCTAAAATACCCTGTTCTATGCTTGAGTGGAAAATTCTTGAAAGAAATAGTTCTTTTAATTAGAGAAAATAAATATTAAAACAATACAGGAAACATTTATAAGGAATCAAACTAAATAAGTTTTAAGGACATTTGATATCATTGTATAATTTTCCTTGATGAATTGTAAAGTAGCTAACCTTTGGTAGGATTTAAAGAAAAGAATGAAAAAAAGTTATTTTTTTTTTCTTAATGAGGTCACTTATTCTTCACAAGTGGTGAATTTTTGAATTTAAATTTATTTGTGCTTTTCTGTTATCTCAGGCTCAGACCGGCGGAGAATTAGTTCAAATGAAGATAATAAATATGTATTTAGTGTGTGTGAATTAATTAGAACCGGTATTGACTCTTTTACAATGAATTATGAATAGTGACAGATCATTAGAATAGAAATTTATTCGTCTGTGTAATACATACAGATGACTGCTCTGGTTCACAAAACAGATGACATTCGTTATGCTCTTGACAATAGGAAAATAAATTCCTTGATTACAGTCAAGCTTTCCAATCTATAAGTCACAATATTCTTTTCCTCAAACTATCAAGGATTTTCAACTTCTCAGACTCATCTGTAAAATGGATTCAGAGTTATTTAAATGGCCGTTCGCAATATGTATCTGTGTCTGGTATTGACTCCTCGTTGAAACCTCTTTATCATGGTGTCCCTCAAGGTAGCGTACTAGGCCCACTTCTTTTCTACTTGTATATAAATGATTTGCCATCTGTATTGCAGCACTGTAAGTATCACCTTTACGCCGACGACTTCCAATTATACATTTCCTGCTCTCTAAATAAGCTAACTACAGCTATAGCCAAACTGAATGAGGGCTTACAAATGATTGTTCAGTGGTCAAATGATAATGGCTTGAATGTAAATGCATCTAAATCTCAATGTCTTCGTATATCCTCAAACCCTATCTTCTCGTCCCTTCAATCGTACTCGTTTCCTAATGTGCTACTAGATGGAGTCGTTATTCCTTCCTCGGATACGGTGAAAAATTTAGGCCTTATTTGGAATAAACATCTAACTTGGACGGAATATGTCAGCACTGTCTCCAGGAATGCGTTTGCCGTTTTACATACACTGAACAGACTTAGAAATTTCCTTCCAATTTCCCTTAAGAAAACTCTTGTACAGGCACTAGTAATGCCTCATTTAGATTACTGCAATGTGGTTTTCGCTAACCTAGATGAAGTACTAAATTACAGCTACAACGCATTCAAAATGCTTCTGTTCGTTTCATTTTTAATCTTAAACGTTCTGACCATCTAACACCATATTTCGGTAGGTTGCAGAAGTTGAAAGTCTCGGAACGAAGGGAATTTCATTCATTACTTCTGTTGTTTAAAATTCTGTGTGTTCAGCAATCTTTTACAGCGTTTTAAGTTTCTGAGCGATCATCATAATCGCGATACTAGATCACGTATGAACCTACGACTTTCCATTCCCCACCACAACTCTTCCTTCCTTTCTAAGTCTTTTACGGTTTCGGTGTCCCGCAAATGGAATTCGCTGCCTATCTCAATCAGAGGGTCAACTTCATTATCAAATTTTAAGTTTATGCTCTGCAACCACCTCTCAGTGCAACGCGACTAATCGTGGGTTTCATCAATCTTCGTTAGAAATTCAATGAGTCGTAAAAAAGTTGAAAGTACTTTGAAAACCATAAAACCATTAGATTCTGTAACTAACAATTCGTTGAGTTCTTGGGAAGTATTGATGAAGCCCACCAAAAAGACAATTTTAATTTTATTCATTCTAATTGTTAAATGTTGACCAGCTCAGCCTTTGGTTTCCATGTTCATAACTGTGTCATGATTTAATAATATTATTTACTCCTGTGGTGTTTCCAATGGTGTGATTATCTATATTTGCGTATTTTTTGTAGTGTGAATGTGTGTGTGTGTGAGAAAAATCCTATAATAACTCGATTTTCTTAGTTTGTAGTTTTGTCCACTTTTATTTTCTCTTTCTTTTCTATCATTAGTTTATAGATTTATTATTATTGTGATTTTTTTTTAATTGAAATTTTTAATTACCCTGAATTGATGGCTGAGTGTAAAAGAAGACCGTGATGGTCTTAACTTTGCCATGTAAAACAAGACGAAATAAATAAATAAATACAGGTGATATAGTGATACATAAGACTCGTCAGTGTCTCTATACATGAGATAGGATATAGTTAATTTTAAAACTGAGTACAATTAACAATAATTACATAATGAGTCATCACTCAAATAATCATTGAAAGCATAATAACACATATTTACCTACAAACTGACTAGCTGCGATTTAAATCTCTTTATTTTTTCAATATTCTTCAGGTAATCAGGCAATTTATTGTGCTAGTAGACACACAGTAAACACTAGAATCAATAGTTGCGAAATATTGTATTTGTATTTCTACAAATGTTTCTATTTTGCCGTGTATGATAAGTGTTGTACAAGTAAATAAGTGACTATTTCTCTTTGTAAATATTACACTCTTATAAATATATAGCCATGGAACTGTTAGAATTTTTAAAGACATAAACAAATCTTTACTTGATGACCTAGGGCTCATGTTAAAAATAATTCCAACGATAAGTATTTACACTAACATGTGATGCATCCCAAAATGTTATTCCAAAGCTAATAAGAGCATAAAGCAGAGTTTGTCAGGAGACTGTACCTTGTAATGTTATATATGATGAAGCAGACATCATTCAGTTGATAAGCTCAACAATGTGATAACCCCATTTACGCTTTTCGTTTCTAGTTACACCTAAGAATTCAGTTTTAGGAGTGTATTCTAAACGTAAAGAATTTACTTTTCTGGTAGAAAAACGTAAACGATCGATGAGAGAGATGAAAATAACAGATTTTTTTTTATTTATCTACATTTATATTCAGACTATTTAATGAAATCCACTCTATTAATCTCGCAATCATTGATTTTAAGTGCTTCTTGATGAGTGATTCTAGATACTAAAACATTTACGTCATTAGCGTACGAAACTACATTTTCTGAATCTATGAACTGACACAATCATTGATATACAAAATAAATTATAGATGTCCTAAAATAGAACCCTGAGGAACACCCTAGTAAATTTCAGCCCCTGAGGAATGGAATGCCACCCTTCTGTCAGTAAAAGTCCTAGAGATAGATATGTACTGCCTACTTTCCATTACTCAATTACGATAAAAACCAATCATATTATACATCTCTGATACCATACTGATATAGTTACGTTAATAAATGCTCAGGGATACACATTGTCAAATGTCATGGCATGTTAGCTCTTTGAAACTTTATTTAAGCCTGGAACAGTAACTTATTTCAACACAGATTAACGACAACCTTTCGTAATTTTTAAGATCATTTATTTTATTTTTAAATAAAGAGAATACATTTAAAAAGGAAATTATCTGTGTTTCTTTCAGGCATGCTTTCGGGGGGTGATTGCCCCTCCGAAAGAACTACTAGTCTCAACACTTGTATTACTCAGATGATTAATATTAAGCCTAGAAATACTGAAGATAAATTCGCCGTCACAGAGAACAAAAACGGGGACAAACAGGCGTCCCGAAAGCATTTCTCGGGACAGTTCTTTCATTAAAAACAGGGACGTCTAGCAACCCTACACTAGCCAAAACAGATAACTTCTCGCACACTCGCTGTAGCTTATACTCGAGAATGGTTATTGGCATTGTGGTTTTTCAGCCATTAGAGCGAAGCGCGGAAGTAAGAATGCTGAGACAACATAGTTATAGCATCACCGAACAGCCGTCCACTGTCGAGGTGCTCCCTTGATTTACCTTAAGGAGCGATTAATCATTCGCATCGACGACCAGCCGGTGGGAGCCCCTTGGCATGTAGGCCCGGGGGTGTGCACCTGTGGTCCCCCTTAAGCCGCCACTAGTCAAAAGCACAAATGTATCCAATATTACTTCTAAGATAAAAAAAAAAACATTTGTGGTTTTGGCATTGCATGTTTCGCACTTGAAGCACATACGTACTCGTACACATATAGTCGAGGACAAAACTAAACGACCTTGAATCCTATAGTAAACATATAGCATCAGGGTCGTTTTGTTTTGTCTTGAACTATACGTGACATCATTACAGCGACCTATAAGCCTATACTATTCATAAGCTACAGTCAGCTTTCAGCTAAAAAAGTCAAATCTTACACTTTCCCAGTTTTTTATTGGATTGACGATATGGACATTTAAATTGAATGCTCTACCAGATTGCATGTGCCTTGTCAATTAACTTATCTATCATATTTGTATACATATTAACGTTAATTTGCAACTAGCCAATTAATATCAAGTGATATGAGGAACCCAATATTCTGAATTTAATTAAATTGGTTTTTATGGCCTTTCTATATTTTGAGTTTAGATAAATACGTGATCCACAAGTTTATCAGATAGGACTCTGAAATTGAATGGTTAGTTAGACGGAAACGTTACATTTTTAGCGCCATAGTGTAAAACACAATATAGAATTGAATTCAGTTAATAAGCATTGAGACCTATACAAGGTAGTTTCACCAAAACTTACAATATTATCTTTAGTTATCGATATGTTGTTGTTCCAATTGTCATATATGTAAGCACGGAAACACTGAATTTATCTCTTTGTAATTAAGCTTTTTCAAGATTTTGTTATTGTGGATGATAGATTCGGTTCGCATATTGAAAAAAAAAATCTACAACTGGAATCTAAACTTTCAGATCCAGGTTGCGGTTAGTGGCAAAGTCCTGTAATCCAGCTATATTCGAGTGCAATGCAGTGGTGGAGAAGGTTTCTTTTCAGTGAGGAATGGCAGCACATTTATAGCCGCCATAAACTTCGGGTTCAAATCCTCATGTTCATCAGACCACGTCCCTAGAAACAAATTTTTTCAATTAGGTCAGAAACTACAACGCAAAAAGAAGTATTTCAGATTCGGAATTTGAAGCCTCAAAATATTGTGATGAACTACAGGAAGCTTGTACGGCTGAGAAGAAAACGATAAACATACGAGACAATGTTGTATTCAACAAGCCTTTTTGTATTCATAACTCACGAAGACGAGACCTAGGGTAACTGGATACTACTATTAATCACTTCAAAGATAATTCTGTCTTCAAAATCACGTTCTATTGTTATTTATTATTAATTTACTGCATTTCCAGTTGCTGACCGCACCGTTGGTCGAGTGGTTACCGTCGCTGACTGGTGATCGTGGAGTTCCGAGTCCGATTTCAGGCTCTACTAAGGGATTATTTTTTTTTCCAAAGCAAGAGGGTCTGAAACGGTGCACACCCAGCATCGTGATGCAATTGGGGAGCTGCTGTGAATAAGACAGTAGCGATCACAGTTCAGAACTTCGGCTCTCCTCTCCCAACACACTGGTCAGCGTAGGTGCAGTAGAGCAACTCCTCCCTCCGTGAGAAGCCTCATCCAGTAGTGGATTGAATATGGCTGTGTATTATTATTATATTTCCAGATGGCGATGGGAAAATTGGTGGAATTAAGAAAGTGGGAGGAAACGGGAGAACTCAAGCACATGATGTTTGTCCACCTCAAAGCTCACATGGTACGAGCCGGGATCACACCAGGCACCCCACACACCAAAGCTACCGCATACAACCTTTATTATGTATTTTTTTTCTATTTCCGTATAATTACTTCTTGTATATAACAAACTTTAAGTGGTAAAGTTTCTCATTCCTATTTTAATAATATAATATTCTATTCGATGTTCCATGGCTTGGTTATACTTCAGTCAAATATAATATAAAATAAAAAGAGATTTTGTTAATAATTTGCAATCCTGTTAATTCACTTGTATAATTTCGGATTTGTATCCGAAAACTTCTGGTAATAACCATAATATACAAGACGTACAAAAACTTTATTTATTTAAGACGGATAAATCATAAATCGCTGCTTACCGGTGTAGAATATGAGGGTAAATCGCTACTCAGTTTCTTTAAAGCCTCCAATTTGAGTCGTTTAAGATCACTTGGCGGAACAATGGCTCTCATATCTGCCGGGAGATCTTCCCAATGCACATAGGCTTTTACCTGCAAGAACAAACGTATTATTTTTGAAATAATATCTTAAGAAATATAAGTATACTGTCCTTTAATTTTGTTAGAAACTTCTTACTAAATATTATTTTGGACTTTACTATACCATAACGAAATCAAACTTCTAAGTATTTCGTGTAAATCATACAAGAAACTTTCAGAAAACATTGAAAATATAAGAAACTTTGAAAAACTACTACTCGATAGGTGTTACTACAGTATAGAGTAATTTTTCGAGAACACTTTTTTTTTTTAAATATAAATTTGAAGTTATTTGCTAACTTTTGGTTCTTTGTAAATAATATCGTTTAAATATGTTCTACGAATGTCCTTAGGGTTTCGTATTGATGTGTTTTAAATGTGTTTTCTGCCTATTGTTCAGCTGCATTAATATTGCTTCTTAAAGATATCACTTATCAACATCTGCTTCTATAATATTTTGATGTATCTGTTGATGTATTCTACGGAATTTAACACAGAAAAAAAATTAGAAATATTGTATTCTATCAAAGGTTATGGGAAGTATATACAACTGTATATAAAAAGGTATGTTTATGATAAATACAAATTATTGTATTTTATAACAATGTATGTATAGAGTTGATTTCACGTCTTCTTTTAAGAATTTACCATCGACCTCCATTAATACGATACTGGACTGACTGCAGCCATTGAAAATTTCATGAATATGTGAAGCTAGGAAGCGGAGAGGAAACTTAATCTCGTTTGTCCACTTCCAGTCTAAACCAATATGGACCAAATTTTCGATTCTAACTCAGTTTTTTACGCTTGATATCGCTGTGTGGCCCGTTTTTGTATTTATGTCTTAATTCCTGCAAAAAACGTAAATATTATTTGCAATATTTTCTGTTGTATTCAGAGTGCGGTATACTCTTACATGAATAACTCAGGAATTAAGACTTGAATCAAAAAACGGGCCACACAGCGATATCAAGCGTATAAAACTGAATTAGAACTGAAAATTTGGTCCACATTGGATTAGACTGGAAGTGGACAAACGAGTTAAAATATTTGCTCTGGCGTCTATCTTTCAATACTAAGTAGTCACTCCAGTATAGTTTACATGGAGCTCGATGGAATTTACACTTTGACAAGTTCTTCATCATTTGTGCAAGGAGTATATGTAAAATTATACTGTCTGTGAAACGCTAAATAAATGGAATAAGATAAAAAAAAGACTCATTGTATAATACACACTTAGTAGCTGATTTAACCATTAACTTAACGTGGATTAAAAATGGCTCTGAAAATAATTTTATATTAGAACTCGATTTATTTGTCACGAAAGAAGTGTGAATATTAAAATGTTTTGAGATAAGATCATTTAGTTTATCTTTGTATCTATTTACCTTAAATTTATTCTCATCTCTCTTTTACGATTTCTCTAGCCGACGCTTCTAAACTATTTGCAAAGAAAACTAAAACAACCATCCAACCCAATATGAAATAGGTCAAAATGTTTAGAAATACACGTTTCGAAACATTCAATCAAAGATGTAGTCCCATCGTTGCGATATTGGAAACTATATTTTCACTAATTTACATGAGAATAAATTCTGATCAGAACGAAACGTTGTGCATCCATATAGTATCTAACAGAACACCTAAATATTCCTTTGTAAGTCAGGATTACGAAAGTCGTAAAAGGATCGGGATTAGCAATACGAAAACCAATTTGATTACAATGTCTGCACAAACAGATAAAAGTAATGTAACTTACTCGATTAAACAAAACTAATTTTTGATCGTAATCCATGACCTGGGCGCTGTCCATAACCTTTCGAAGGATATTATTGGCAGTGCTGGGGTGAGATTCTCCCAGGAATCTTAAACCAAGAGAACGAAAAAACGCTCTAGGAAAAGTTGATACGTCCACATCTCCATCTCCTTGTTCCTCTTGGGCTTTCAATTTGTTCCCGAGAACAAGATTCTGGAAAGAATAAAATATTAGGAATTGAAAACTGAATTTAATCATTATCTTTTGTTTATTTATTTCATTGATATATCTGGTGTAGTAAAAAGTAATCCATTATTTTTGCATGACATTGAAGGCTTGACTTACCATAGTTAGAATGATACGATTTAGGTCACATATGCGCCGTTTTGTTCGATAACGTGTTGCCATTTGGAAGGTAATATCATGATGCCTCTTTCATAGAAGCCCTTGTCCCTATTGGCAAAAAATTGAGACAGTCGATTTTCACAAGCCTCTCTTGAAGCGAATTTTTCACCAGCAAACGTGTTCGCCATGGACAGGAACAGATGGTAATCACTCGGTGCCAGGTCCGGACTATAAGGTGGATGCATAAGAACCTCCCAACCAAGCTCCCGGAGCTTCTGGCGAGTCACTATCGATGTGTGTGGCCTGGCGTTGTCCTGGTGGAACACAATGCCTCTCCTATTGGCCAAAGCTGGGCACTTCTGGGCGATTGCTGCCTTCAGACGGTCCAATTGTTGACAGTATAGTTCCGAGTTAAGGGTTTGGCCGTAGGGGAGCAGCTCATAGTAGATAATTCCCTGCCAATCCCACCAAACACACAGCAAAACCTTCCTGGCCGTCAATCCTGGCTTGGGCACCGTTTGCGCCGGCGCACCGCGCTTCGACCACGACCGTTTTCGCGTGACGTTGTCGTAAGTGATCCACTTTTCATCACCAGTCACCAACCGCTTCAGAAATGGGTCGCTTTTGTTGCGATTCAGCAGCGATTCGCAGATGGAAATTCGGTCCATGAGGTTTTTTTGCGTTAACTCGTGTGGCACCCATACATCAAGCTTCTTTTTGTATCCAGCCTTATGCAAATGGTTCCACACGGTTTTTTGTGCAATGTTTAGCTCTTGGGCAATCGAAACAGTGCTTACATGACGGTCGGACGCGACAATGTCCATGATTTTATCGACATTTTCGACAC
>JAGDQP010000060.1:78203-100390 GCA_022664845.1 Lepisma saccharinum
CAATCCCACCAAACACACAGCAAAACCTTCCTGGCCGTCAATCCTGGCTTGGGCACCGTTTGCGCCGGCGCACCGCGCTTCGACCACAACCGTTTTCGCGTGGCGTTGTCGTAAGTGATCCACTTTTCATCACCAGTCACCAACCGCTTCAGAAATGGGCCGCTTTTGTTGCGATTCAGCAGCGATTCGCAGATGGAAATTCGGTCCATGAGGTTTTTTTGCGTTAACTCGTTTGGCACCCATACATCAAGCTTCTTTGTGTATCCAGCCTTATGCAAATGGTTCCACACGGTTTTTTGTGCAATGTTTAGCTCTTGGGCAATCGAAACAGTGCTTACATGACGGTCGGACGCGACAATGTCCATGATTTTATCGACATTTTCGACACTTGGCCTTCCAGTTCATGGTACATCTTTGACGTCAAAATTACCGGAACGGAATCGACGAAACCAAAATTGCGCGTGATTGGCTGTTACAGTATCAGGACCATAAACACTATTCACATTTGCAGCCGCCTGGCTTGCGTTTTCGCCTTTATCGAAGAAAAACTGTAAAATATAGCGTATTTTCTCTTTGCCAGTGTCCATTTTGACGCCCGCTCACACAACACTGAGTCAACTCATCACAACTATCTGAACAGTGTTTGTAGTACGCAATCTCATCGTTTGAACGCCATCTTGTTGAACCCGATCGGACTTATACAACGCGAAATACAGATCACTGAAGCCATCTATTGGCAAAATAATGGATTACTTTTTACTACAGCAGATAATATAAATATTTCGAAGTTATTTAACTTACCCTATCTAATGGAATTAGTTTCGATCATAGTTCATAATGTGAACGTGTTATGCAAATGCTGATAAGAATATATGAATTCCTTTTCCTTCACACTTGGGATGGCTATAATGTTTACACAATGATAATTACAGTGAAAAAAAATCAATATTATGAATTTTTAATTTTTGGATTAAAACAAATAGTAATAACAAAACCGCAGTAATATGTCTTACCAGTTCTCTACTTGATCGAACATTCGGTGCATCTGCTAACTCCAGTAATCTATTCTTTCCAGCTTGTTGTAAAAGATTCAAAGGCAACGTCTGAAGTAAGGGCGTTCCAAGACTACTCCACTCTTCTGTACGAGGATTGGCTCCTCCTAATTGTAAAGAAATTAGCTCTTGTGCTACCTGAGAAAGAAAATAAATGTCAAAAGAAAAACAACAGGCTATATAGTTTTACACTTCCAGTAACAAGCAATTTACATTTACAGAAGATACCTTAGTAGCTCAGACATATTAGTCGATCGTGGACCCATATTCATTCGACATTGCTTACGCAGAGAGAAAGTGGGCTCATTGTATGGAAATGCATGAACTGTATGTATTATTGGTATCGATCAATATATATAAAGTATGTAAACAGTAAAAAAATAAATAATTTCTTTTCGAAACATGATCTATACTGAACAAAATGAAAGCAAAATAAAAATACCATGATAGATTAGTCTCCGTTAGGTTAGCTGGAACTATGCTAGTAATTAGAATTGATTGGCAATACGTCATACGCATTCTCTAATAATGTAAGTCATCATATAGTAACTCCGTAACATACTTGAATTTGATCACGACCATAGAGTTAGGAATATAAATAGAGGGAACCTTAGGCTGTTTTGTTGGAGAGGGGAATGAAGCCAAGAGACGGAAGGCACGAGCCATTGCGGCCATATTGACTGGCCCCATATTTAGAGACCCTCTTTTCCGAATATTGTCTCTCTTAAGTGCACTTATCCTCCTATCAAAAAAGGCAATCTTCATAGTACTCGGTATAGAGGGACTCTAATGGGGCCCCACAAGATGGCTGCCGATGAACCTTAATTTGGCTTCATGTGACGTCATCTATGTTCTCTCTATTTTCTCCCTAACTCTATGATCACGACTAACACACTATTAACTAACCAACAAATCAGATACAAATATTGCGGTGATTCCTCAACTCGTATATTTAAATCCATCAGCCTGTTCTGTTCTGTTATTAACTGCAAACTAGTATTTAAGTTTATAGCTATGCTATTTAATCCATCAGCCTATATTTCCAAATTATGAAACAATAACAAAGCCTATTGTAATTAACATAATCCTGAACTAAATTATCTACGAACAGCCAATATATCTTCCTACATTATATCTGTATTTGAGAGATCGAAGCGCGTAAGTCACAAAACCTTATTTTCCAGAAAACGAAAAAAAAAAAAAAGCTCTCTTTCATACAGAAACTAAATGGACAAACAAATAATAGACTTACTGATTGTGATGTTTGCAACAAGAATCGGGCAACCGTTATTTGAGGCCTTCCGAATACTGTACAAAACAGCTTCTATCACGGTTTGGTCAAAATTGGATTTACACGCTTCTTACTCTGAGATACACATTATCTTACTTAATCTAAATATACAAATATTTCTCTTTAGTTGAAATCTATTACGAAATCTGCATAACACCTAGTTCTGTGAGTGCACTGTAGTAATATTCGCAGCTCTTATTAATTGTCTTTTTAGCACTCATACACATTCGCCTGTCTGTCTGTTTTATGCTGCAAATTCTTTAATGGATTTATTGCTATGCTCCTGCGTTGGTTATAGTAGAGACGTAGTGTCCATCAGTTATCATATAATCTATTATCCCTTAATAATTTCTGAAAACATCACTTTTATAAATATTACTTAAGTCGAACGTCATTGTTGTTAAAGGCAAGGTTTCGTCTTTTGCGGCGTGTTCACAGAAGACCAGGAGTGTTCATGGAGTCAGAAGTAAGGCTATGGTAAGAAGATTCTTAAGGCTTATGCTGTCGTCCTTAATAGGTTGTTTGAAGCAGAAGACCAGTAGCGGTTCTAGAGGAAAAAACTGAGGGGAGGGAAGCTCTCAACGTTGCATATTATGTATATATAAAGTGTTTCTATTTTGATGCGGTCTTGCTGTCCATAATCTACATTCTCTTTCTTTCCTCTTTTGCCTTCCCACCATTCGTTCCAATGCGTTTTTCAGTACCAGCTCTTCTCAGACAATGACACAACAAATGCTTGTATTGTGGGTGGGTGTGATACACATTAGTCATTTTGAGTCATTTTTTTTTAAATTGCATATTAATTCTCCTTAGGTATATCTATGAAGGAAATATGTACGTTTAAAACCTTTTTCAGTGTAAGAGAACAATAATTAGTTGAAGCAAAAAAAGTGAACATTTTAATATTTTTCATCAGTGCATGGAATTGATGGAATTTACAGAGGAAAACTTGTAGTTAACTGCCGAATTTACACTGGATAAAATGACTTGATTGGATTTTACACTACATAAAACGGCATTAAGAGTCCCTCTCTCTCTACACACATACAAACTTAAAAATCTACAAATACCACACTGGATATATTGTATAATTCAACATCAATTTAGACCTAAATAAGATGATTTCAAAAATACAGCAACAAAGATTTCTACTTTTTATTCGTAGGTCGGACTAGAATTTCCTACATTATTTTTATAGTAAGAAGTAAGTCGGACAACGATTAGCGTTCTGTCGTTTTCGGCATAAGCTACTGGTGGTATAATTTCGAAATAACATCGCATTGCCTATAAGCAATAAATTAAATTTTTAGATGATGTGGTCTTCCCTTTGTTACAACGTTGTTGATAGTGAAGACTTCTAAAAGGTTTTAAAAACAAAAAAATGCTGTGTTACATAAGCAAAAAAAAAAAAAAAACAATAAAACAACTACTTGAAACTTGTTCTAAGAATTTAAAAAATCGTTTAAAATTCGACAAAATGCAGTTTCTAACATACACTGTGACTCCTTCCCCCACCCCATGTTTATAGAAGTTTATCATGGTACACTTCATTTCATGTTCAAGAATCGATAACACTTTACTGCAAAAAACTGGGAGGGCCCAGGCCCCCCCCCCGGCCCCGGCCTAGAACCGCCTCTGCAGAAGACCTTTTCTTCTGTCTTGGTTTATTCTCGTTTATTTTAATTCTTTCTTTTTAGTAATTGCGTCGTTCTGATTTTTGGAATCAATTAAATCTTCGTGTAGTATTCCCCTTCCAGTATTGTCAATTCCAGTAGTGTCGACCTTGATTATATTTGATGTAGAAGTCTGGTTTTTTCTCTCTCTTTTTTCCTTGTTCATTCTTGTTTGCTTTAGTCCTTTCTATCTAATAATTAGCTTTTCTGTTATTCGAGTCCCATTTAATCTTTATGTATTGCTGTCCTACCTGAATTCAATAGAGTGTTATCAGAGAGAAGGAATAGGGTGGAGTGAGATGGGTGGGAAAATAATACCGTACTTAAATTTATATTTTTAATTTTCCTGAAGAATCTGTATATTAGATAAGCGCGAGTTTTGGTTGGTTGGAAGAGTAGAGATTGAAATGAAAAAAGGTTTGGAAACGTTCGTTCTGTATAGAGCGTTGACTAATTCTGTTCTTTCGTTAGAAAAAATTGGAACATTCTGTTCAGAGATGAATGAAGGTCTGTGATTGATGTCCACACTCACATGTTGCTTCTGTTTTCATTTTTATTCGAGCTAAATGATCATTTAAACGCGTATGATTGGAGCTGCCCTTTATTATTGTTTGCATTACCTTTCTCGGGACATTCATATTTTGGAACCAGAGGTTTGTCGAATATTTATCGTAGAAGTGCCGGAAATTGGTGTTGCCTACTTGTATCTCTTCTGTAAGGTAGTTTGACCATTGTTCATTTTTCTTGCATCTTGTTCAAAGATCTAAATAGTAGATTTTTGATTTAGTAATTTTAGGAAGGTTGTGGCTGCTCCGCGCTAAGAAATCCGCGTAATCAAGGTGAATGCCCTTGTGGCTTCCTACCAAGTAAAATTGAACTTCTTTCTTCATGCTTACATTGAAATAATACAGTTCTATAATGTCGTCAATTAGTGAGTGTAATCGAAACGATTTTTGATATGATCTAGGTATGGACTGTAATACTGAATTGTGAATCAGAGAGAATAATAATTTTAGCTTTTAAAAGTAATGTGTATCCTAAACATTTTGTAATTGCAAATGTTTTGCTGTAGAAGAAACTAAGAAAGGGGTGTAATTAATATTTGAGAGCATATCTTTCAGCTTCATCCCATACAGCACTGGAGACTGATGTTTTCATTTTTGCTGCCATCTACATATATAAAATGGAACCCATCCCATTTGGCTCGATATTCTGTTGTATGTTTATACTTAGGATAATAAATTGGAATATCTAGGGCTAGAGGGCATTGAATTTTAAACAGAGATTTTTTTTTGGACTGATGTAAAATTGATATTTCTTCAGAAAATTGTACAGACAAGGCTTCACATATTGTGTTCCGAAATCTTTGACGTTTCTGTTTGAGATACTTTATTGAACGGATGGGTTTTAATATGTTTACTTTTTAGGAAAAAAATTGACGGCTTGCAAGTGTCGGCGAGTTTTGAAATTCGATACGTGGTCTTCGGCGTAAATGGTAACGTTTGGATGACTATTCATGACTCCTAGTGCTACGCGTAAAGCTCTTCTACATATGATCTCAATCTTATTCAGGTTAAAATCCGTGATTAATGAAACCATAGAGATTCCATGTTCTATGGAGGGAAGAAAATAATTTTTGATGAATGTAAGCATTATCGTCTGGTGTCCTCCGTATTTATTTGTGGTTATTACTTTTAAGATATTTATTATTTAATTAGCCTTGTTCTTAATATTTTTGATATGTGGTTGCCAAATAAGTCTCTTGACTAATATTAGTCCTAAATATTTGTTCGAATTTACTGTCGGGATATTTGTCTGTCGTGGGGTTATATTTACTTTATTTACTCCAAAAGTTATAATTTTAGATTTACTCTAGGACAAAATGAGGTTTCTGTCCTTATGCGAAGCTGTTAGTTGAGTAATTAGGTTTTCTAATTTCATGAAGTTTTGGTTGCTTTTGTCGTCCGATATCATCAGGACCAAGTCATCAACGAAAAGCATTAATTCAAAAGGATGAGGTATTATTGATTTTAAGGTAGACAAATATAAATTAAACAAAAGGGAACTCAATGGAGACCCCTGTGGAGTACCTGTTGAAATCAGTGTTGGTCTTTCAACTGACCGTCAAAGAAAAATGGGGTTTCCTTTATTAAAAAGATTCCAGATTACCTTACAGCGCTTCTCAACCTGTGGTCCGTGGACCACTGGTGATCTGCAGGTGAACTTTTAAAATAAATCAGCTAAAATGATCCATGTGAAATATCTGCTAAATTAACATTTCACTCATCAGTCAAGAAGACAGCCATTTTCAGACTATCACCGAATGAGTTAGATAAGTGGTTAGGACAGTAAACTTGTGTTCGGAGGTCGCGGATACAAACCCCTGGGCCAGCCATCGTGACAGCGTTTTCCGTAGTTTATCCTCAGTCATTCCAGGCAAATGCTTTATGATAGGCCTAGGCCAGGGATGCTTCGTTCAGATTCCTAGGTGGTTCATTCATCCTTCCATACTCATCTGTGCACGTTCGCAGTCGCGATCACAAACTCCTCGAAGCAGAGAACCGCCGCGGCAATTGGAAACATAGAAAGATGAGAAATAAAAGATGGGTGAAGGGATCAGGAATACGGTTGTACTTCCTGCTTGCTCATTTTAACATACTTCAGAGCAGAGAACCGCCAAGGCTTGTAATAAAAGAGGGCTCAAATGAACAATATGGTGGTTGTTTCCCTCGCTGTCCGCGAATAATCCAAGAGGTTGAGATGCAACGTTCCAGTGGCTGTGTTGTCTGACTCGAAGCAAACATGTGTTGTCCATATTTCAGCTAACTGGTTGATTGGTATTTACTGTTACCATTTGCGTGGAAGTGTTCAGTATCCCTTGTGAAATGCTGAGTGATAGTTGGGAACAGTCAGTTGTACGTTAACTTCAGTTTTCGTATATTATGTGAGATTTTTTTTAAAAATGGAAAAGTGGCTTAAAACTGGTACTTTGAAAAGAAGAGTGAGTGAAACGTGTAGTGTTAACGTTCATTGCGACTCCAAGGCACGTGTTGTAGCGGCAAGTGAATTTGGTGGTATTAAAGAAGAAGCAAACAGTTCTAACTGTTCTTGAGGTCTATCACAGAATAAAAGTGTTAGAGAAAAAACTGCTGTTATGGATTAGTTATGTATTTGCACCAGGGCTCGAAATGGAAATGTTCACGGAACGGAACGCTTTACCTCTGTTAACATGCCTTTGTCGTTTTTTGTCTATAATTACCATATTGACGAGACGGAACAGAAAGGTTCCAGACATTCACGAACCGGAAGGACGTTCCGGTCTGCTTCGGTCCATTTCGAGCCCTGATTTGCACCTTTTCCAACAGTGGAATCCTTTTTTGATGGAAAATGACATTATTGTTGATCCTAAATTTTTGAAAGAGGTTTGTGACCACCTTGAAACTCAAACAGAAATTTAAAAACCTATTTTCCAAATAATTTTTATGGCAAGTTTCTCTGGGTTCGCAATCCATCTCGTTCTGGCAGTCACGAGAACAATCTTTCGTTATCAAAAACAGAACAGTTAATTGAGCTTCCTAATGATAGTGGACTCAAAATGCAATTCAGAGATCTAGGTTTGGCTCGCATTTGGATATCCCCTTCAGTGCAAAATGAGTACCCCGAACTGTCCGAAGATGCATTGAAAATTGTTATGCAATTTTCCACAACATATATTTGTGAGAAAGGATTTTCATCGCTCACTGAAATAAAAACAAAATACAGAAATCGTCTTAGTGTGAGTGCCGATCTCCGTCTAAAATTGACCAATATTCAGCCAAACATCCAGCAGTTGCGCAAGGACCGACAGGCTCAACCATCTCATTAAATGTAACTACTATCATACAGCTTGTACTTAACCTTTATTTTTGGAAAAATTGAAATTTGCTCAATTGTGATAAACATTTAATTGTTTACTTATAATTTAATTAATAATGTTTGTATCTATATTCAAAACAGTTTTGTTTACGTTTATTAGGCAATAAATGGCACAGTACACATCAACGGTTTGTATTCTGAGAATACGTAACAAATAATTTAGTGGTCCGTAGAATTTTTTTAGACTCCTAACTGGTCCTTGGACTGAAGAAGGTTGAGATACGCTGGCTTAAGACATAAATCCCACATAGCAGAGTACATCCCTGGGACGTCCCATTTAGATCCCATTAACGTCAGATTTATCAAGCTCCCATAGCGATGTCCTAAGGACGTCCGTGGAATAACTCTGTGGGCAATACAAACAGTTCATCCCGTATGGAGGTCCCTGGATGTCCCCCGGAAAGCCGTGCGGGATTACCTACCTGGAATTTCTATAAATTAAATCGACCTTACTATTATTATTATTTAATTAATTATAACTATACGAAGGATATGCCTTCGTATAGTTATACGAAGGATTAATTATAACTATACGTCCCATGGAGGTAAACGGGACTTAAACAGGACGTCCCGATATCCTGCCAGGAGATCAGTCAGATATTCCTGGGACGTCATTTTGCTATGTGGGAATAAGGCATTTTATTTAGCATCATGATATCTAGTAGGACATTTGGATTAATTGAATCAAATGCTGTTGTTAGGGCAAGAAAGACTGCGTGAGTTTTTCTGCCCTTACCAGCATCATTACCAGCATCTTGGGTAATTAACCGAGAAGCAAAGTTGTGTTAAGCTCAAGAAGTTGGCAACATGGTCGCTCCTCATACCCACTGCTCTCTGTCTTATTTTATTCCCATTGTGTGACGAAGCCTTTCGAGAAACCTTTACCACCTTTCTATGTGTTTGTGTGAATTGCACGTACAGCGGTGTACCTTTACTATCACGCAACATTTTTACTTCCTCATTTTATCAGAGGTCTTGTAAAATAATATATGTTCTATATGAAATGTATTCGTCACTTACTTTGACAGGAATCTTTTTCCCAATATCATAAAGCACTGAAGTTATTCGTTCTAGAAATGTCTGCTGTACTTCTGGATTGTTGCTCGTAACAGCCTGCGGAGGAATGAATGCTGCTAAAGGACCTAAGCTGAAAAATAAAACAAATTTTCAGTTCAAACCTTTTACAAAACTTAGCTACTGAAATAAAAGGAAGTACATGTGATTGAAGGATTGAATATAAAACAAGGAAGCTCCATTAAAATATCTGTACAAAATAAGTCATAACTAACAGACTGAAAGGGGAAAAGACGGTTATTATGTAAATATCTGATTTAACTCACGAAATATTTGCAAAATGTGGACACCTTGTTTCCATCTACGAATTCTGAGCTCTACTCAAGAAATTACACAATTTGTATTCATTCATTCATGAAAATAATCCCTAAGCAATTGAAAAATATAGTAATTCGTCTTCAAAAAAATCTACCATCGGACTCACGTAGCACGGAGAATGTTAAAATATAGTACAATAAATCCTCCATAAACGACAGTAAATTTGCGAATATGTTTTGCCATCTAGTGGGATTTCGGTATCAAATTGCAGACTGTAAGAGACTTATTTTAGTTTTCCTTGTGCTGACCAAAACTCGCACAATTTTTACCATGACAAAATTTGAAGCTGTTTTCATTATACGCCTGCGAAAATTCAGCCGAATTATTAAGAAACGAATTTCTTTATAGTTGTACAATTATGTATCATATTTAGCTATCGGTACAAAAAATACCCTTGCACTCAAGAAAAGTTACCTTGTACTCACAATTTTTTTTACATGTTCACTTAAATTTAGGCACATTTATTCAAGAAATTCTACTGTTCCCATATACGTGTGCTGTTATGTCTACGTAAATATTTCGATATCGTGATATTGACTTTAAGGATCAAATTCTTCATGACATTATAATTTTGTTGTATGTATTCTGTACATTTGTCAAGTATAACACTGTAATATATTGAATATTATGTTTTGATGTTATTGCTCAACAATATCTTTGGTAAAATAAAGTTTGTTTGAGCAAAATTATTTTATTTATTTTATAGCCAATTGGAAGTGCAAGGTAGTTCCTGATCCTATTGTGCAATATAAAACGAACAGGAACTAAAGCTGTACACAAAAGTTCTTTCACTTTGGTAAAGTTTCTTTTGCAGATAACTTTGGAATAGATGGATGGATTTGAGCACAGCTTTTAGTAAATTAAAGAGAACAGAAAACAAATCATAAATCGATACATCAGTTACAAAGTTATTCGGGAAATTACTTTTTGACGCTGGCTGTACATGTTACCTTGAACTACATCTGTAAATATAAAAATAAAAGTTATATGTTTGTGTTATCATCACGCCAAAATGACTTGACCAATTGAAATGATTTTTTTCGCACATGATCAGATATTGGACTCATTTGGGAAGTTATCATATCATTCGCCATCTTGGATTCAAAATGGCCTCTCGAAAACTATTTTCCTCACCGTTTGAGCTAGAGGAAATTTGGTATGAAGGTATATTATTAAGAGTAGTTTCAGAAAATATTAGAACAATTTGAAAAAGTTGCCATGTTGGATTCAAAATGGCAGCCAAAAATTGCGCCAGATCTTTATTCACCCTGCACCAACGGGCGGGCAAATCAGCTAGTTAAAACTTACAATGCAAAGAAATGACATACAAATATAGGTAAAAACTGAGCCTTTGCCATTATAAATCTTGACCGCTAGTAGATGGAAAATGAAACAGATAAGTTTTAAATTCAAATTTAAAGGATAGGCAGTCAGCTATGACGTAAATTCCGTATAAATGTGAGTGATGGCGTCTCTAGATGAGCAATCTTTGGAGGGGGACCAGGGTAAAGACAACAAGCAGTACTTTTGTTTAGGTACTACACTGACATTTTCCCTGCAAACTGGGAGAATGCGGTCAGTATGGATGGCAGGAAAGCTTTCTCTTCAGTGTAGTTCCAAAGTCTTGGTTTAAAGAAACATGTTACAAATCCATTAGTGCAAAATTAAAGGCAGTCGGCACGATTTATAGAAAGATCCCAGACAGTATGCCAGACTGCAACAAGGTTGTCAGACACTTGCTTCGAGCTTGTCAAACTTGATATTGGGTTGAACTTAATAAAGAGGCATGAAACAACCTTATTGGAACAGCGTGAGTGGCTTGGTTGTTTTAACTTACCTAATTCAATATTGTTGGGAGAAGCAGTTATGCGAGGAAGTTTATCAAACTTATTGAATTTTGTTATTTAGTGTACTTTCGCTGTGGTCTCAGTACGCTGAAGTCTCATCATGTGTTCGAACTGTTTCGCCATAGGATATTCTCGCCAACTCCCACCATTTTACTAGAGACGTTTCTTGCGATCTGATGAATTAAGCATAAATAGCGCGTGGAAAGTGTGTTAGGGCGTGTGACTCCGTGGTCTGGTGACTACAGCATCAGATTGGTGAGCCAGTGGACCTCGGCTCGGTTCCCACCCAGTGCAACGTTTTAATATTTCTTAAGAAGTATATTATGTTTTTTTTCTCTGTCCGGTCAAGGTTATTTCAACCTTGATTCTTGTAAGCTAGACTGATTGAACCTTGTTTAAATAATCTTGGCTTGATCTGCTAAGCTTGCAAGAAGTTGTCCTACTTGTCGATGTAAGCTTGATTTACTTGGGAGTCAGGTAAAAATTACTTTGTGGGATTCCTCAATTATATCCACGAATAGTGGAAAGGCGTGGAATTAAATATCAGCAAATATCTAATGGTGTTGAGGTCAAAGGAATGTTCTATTTGCACAAAGCTTGGTCATGTTGCTGGTATTTCAATTCAAAGAACAACCCGCCTGGTAACTGGGAGATGAAGGTTCGATTCCCGATCACTGCAGCAACTAAATATATTCATTTTTTTTTCTCAATATATTACCATATGGAAAAGAAGTAACATCTAATGTAGGAATGGTTTACAACTTACTCGTCTAAAGCCTCCGTTACTTCCAAATGGGGTCCCTCAGTAACATTTTTGTGTGATAAAAATTTGTTGACAATCACTCTACCCTGTTTTGGATCCTCAAATTTTATCTGTAATAATAAAAACATTTACATAATAATGTAAAGAGTTATAAATGAGTACAATAAAGTTTCCAACCATATATATTACAATATATATTACATTGAATAGCCTTAATTCGATTACCAAATTTGGTAATGGTTATCGAATAATTAATATGAATAATAATAGTAATTCTTTATTAGTGTTGCTTCCTTCTAAAGCAGTTATCCTAAAGTACGTGTAGGTTGAGCTTTTGTAGGGTTTTAAGCATAGGATTTTAGATCGCAGTTAGACGTTACTTTCCAATAAAATTAATAGCAAAGTGAACTGAGTATTAGTCCAATAAATGGCAGTACTTGGAATCTTATTCTACATCAAAGTAATTATTAAAATGTTTATATCCGGAGTCTTCAAATGGTGGACTCCGATCCGGATCCGAAAGACTTCCCCCGGACGTCCACAGTTTAATACTAACTGGATGTCTTACTCGACTTACTATGTGGACCATAAAAGATCTTTTTATTGAAAGTGACTACTTTGTTTCTATACTCTCTTCGCAAACAAGTAAAATTTGTTAAATTACCAATACCAATGCTATACGCCTAACCTACGTACTCTAACTGGCACACAAGTACTAGCATATATTTTTTACAAGTAAATCCCTTTATTATTTAGATAACCTTGAATTCATCTGATTATATTTCTTGCTGAAATGGATCTTATTAGGTAACACAAGGTTCTATTCAAGTTGTTCACTAAAAGTGTCAATGTCATTTTAAAGTTTGTTTTTACCACTAACATTGCTTAAATGGACTCAATTTTCATTTGAGACTTTTCCTCCGCAGATATATACTGTAGTTCATGAAACCTCTCCATAGAGGTAATGTTGCAGGAGAGACGCAAAAATAGTTCAATAAACATTTTAGGTTAGGTTATTATGGGAAATGTTATTGTGTTTGAGCTTTGGCGTCCGATAGTTTGTCAAGTACGTACTTTCTCCGTTGAACTGGGTTCTTGCTGGTAAAATGTTTCTTGTTGGTTGAGGCATTTTATTTTTTTTAAATATCGTAATGTTTTCCTTGAGGGGGCGCCTTAATTGCCACCGCAATGCCCAGTGTAACTGAGTCTGGCGCCGTTACTGGTTTATTTAGTTTATTAGGTAGAGACAGGTAGAGCAAGGTAAAGCAATGAAAGGATTAGCTTGTCTTTTATCCTTTCATCTTTTATTATAAAAATTACAAGTCCACTATTTTAATAAAAAGAGTCTCCCGTACAAAACTATATTGGCTGGTGTTTGAGGTACAAAGTATCTCAAATTACTTTCTCTGTAATCTTCTTGTTGCAGTCGATGTAGCCCAAACAACGGTCTGTTGTATGGCAGGCGATGGTCCAGGTTGTTGGCAACTACCTGGCAGAGAAAGGAAGTTTGAAAGTTCAATCTCGTAGCAGATCCGGACTTAGGAGTTTTGCCTATCTCGTAGCAGATCAGGCGGTAGTAAGGAGCGGTCTATCCCGTAGCAGATCAGACCAAGGAAGTTAGACCTATCCCGTAGCAGATCAGGTCTAGATGAGGAGGAGGAGTGGACGTGACTATCCCTGGAAGCGGAATAGTGCCCGCTGCTCTGTCTTAAAGGCTTTTATTCAGTTCTGTTCTGCTGACTCTGCAGTTCTCTGTTGTCTTCTGCTCCGTCGGCTGTCTTCGGTCGCTGTGGTCGGCTTCGTCCGTCTTCCACTATCACTTGTTTACGAGTATGAGCATATGCTTTTACTCGCTAGCGTACTACACTATTTACAACTGCTTGTTTGTAAACAAACATCACGTGCTTTGCGCGTGCTGTGTTAGCATATGTGTTTATACACATTCTGCAGCTGATTACTCGTCACTTTACAATATATTTTCTGGAAATCGTAGACAAACACAGCCGGGGACGGAAGTGTTATTTCGGGGACTGTTCCAGGAGTCGAATTGTCATCTTATTTTTATTGCGATATTACATCAATCCGGGCCAAAGGAAAAAAAGATACGACTCTTTATTATTAGAACATTTTCGATAAAATTCATAATATTTTCTTTACAGAAAATGAGCTCCCTAATTCCGCTATCTCACATCTTAACTTAGGTTATTTGATTTAGATCTCACAAAACAAAAATGGGAAACAAAGACTTACCTCTCTGATTATTGGAATATCATCAACGATAATTTGACTCTCCAACTCATCTAGGTAACTGGGAGGGAAATCAGGGAAATGCTTAGATACAGATCGCATGTCTTGTTGGCTCCAGTTCTTCGGATTACCATATGCTGTATCTACTAATGTATACGTAAGACTCTGTAAAAAAAGGTAATAAGTACATTATTTTGTAGCATAGCTAAACCAACGTAATTCACATTCATAGTGAAGGAACGCAACTTCTCTCTAATCCGTATTGTTCATAAGGCTATATAATCAACCTTACTTGTTATTTACACGTTTCTGCCTCTGATTCGTGCAAATAATACCAATTTTACAGTATTAAATGTTTAATTTAACGTCATAGCTCAGTAATAATGATACGTAAAACAAGTTAGATACGGAAGAAAAGGTAAAAGCATGTTTTATATAAATCAAGTAGTAGAGCTTGTATGTCATCTGCAAGTAGGTAGTTCCATCTGCTGCCTACCTGCGGAACTACATGTAATTGAGGATATAGGAGAGGACAAAAGACTGCGCAAGCCCGTCCGTTTTCAATTGGCCGCTTGGTGTACTCGGTAGAGTGTTATATTGCTGATCGGGAGACCCGGGTTCGATTCCATTGAATCTTATTTCTTTATATTATTCTTTAAAAAAACTTTACCTTTTTTGTTTCTATATGCAAATAATGTTTTCTCTTTTTGCTTTATTTTGCAGAATTCACAGAAATACGTTAGGTAAAGTCAGGTTGGATTATTATTTTCATTATACGCGATGTAAACACAAAAGATTTACGTTTAAAAGAACGGTTTCCAACCTCTTTCCTTAGACTAAGTTGTTCAGCACGTGGCTAACAGATGATACTACCTACTTGTAGAATTCGTCATGACGTGCAAACTCCCGTATCAAGAAGGTGATGTATAGAAAGTCTTATTTTCGAAAGCCTGAAAGAACACGATAAAATCGTGTGGTCAATAAAAAACAACATCTAAGCTGACTTTTCTTACCTAACCTAACCCTTGGTCACTAATTTTATTATAAATTTCCTAATGTATATACACAGCACTTTCTAAGTTGAGATAGTTCTGACGTAAAATTTTAAATAAGGTATCTGCAGTGTGGCCAGGTACGGAAACTGCAAAGTGACTACATTCGTAAGCTAATTGTTTCTTGTGTATTTGTGTCTTTTATTTTTGTGTTCGATAAAGTATACTAATAAAAGAAACCATGTTTTATTTAGATTGGGGCTTCATAGTCTAGTGGTTAGAGTGTTGGACTAATGTCCGCGTGGTCCTGATTTCAATTTCCGGATGGAGTCCCACTTTTCGGCGTCCACTCAGCGTCGTGAGGAAAACTGGGGAGTCACGTGAATAAAGACGTGACGGCCACTCATTCGGTCTAGAAAGCTCCTAATGCGCCTGTTCGTGGCCAGGTGGTACGCAGTGCTGACATATAAACATCAGCCGAACTGTCAAAGAGATCTGGTTTATCATATGAAAATAAATTTTGTACTAAATACACAAAGTAAAAATTTAAATAAAGCATGTTTTCTTTTCTTAAATACTTTATGGCTTACAGTACTCACAAGTTCATCGCCGCAGTAACAAACGTTCGCCATAAGATTCTATCCTGAGCAAGATCAAGCCAGTTTTCATTACGAACACCTATTTCTGGAAGATTCCTTCTAATATTATCCCCCCAACATCATCTCGGTCTTGCTAGCTGTCTCTTTCCCTCCGGTTTACAAACCACGATGAAATATAATTTATACTTGATTGGGATATACAAATAAAAGAGACGTAGCTACACAAGAAAAACGTAGATTTGAAACCAGACATCTTCCAATTTTTGGATCTATACTTACACTGTACAAACACGCAGAGCCTAATTAATGGGAGTCTAAAGAGGTTGCAGCCCAGGGCACTCGTCTAGGGGCCCCACCAAAGGTAAATCAGTGACTTTTACGACTACAAGGGATACGTAACAGGGGTCCTAACAGAGCGTTTAGCCCAGACCGGGAGTAAATAGCCCAGGGCCTCCAAATAGCTTAATTCAGCACTCCATATACGTACCTTGTTTCAAATTTTACATTACTTTCTAGATTTAAATTCCAAATGCTTCTATACTGTCCTGTTCATTTTTGACTCTTTGTACTTATTATTATTACCGAAAACACTGGTTTTAAGTTATTTTTCAAGTACGTTTTGGATAATTGCTGTCAATGTGGTAGAAGTGCAGTGCAGGATATAGGTACTGATTTTACTAAAAGAAGGAGTTTGGGCAGCAAGCAATGTAAACGCTAAAATTAAAAAAGTTGTTTGATTACAATAAACCTTTACTTCGAACCTTTGAATGAAACTATTAATTTCGAGAACAGGAAAGCTAAATGACCATAAACGTATGTCAAGACAACGATTATTCTTTACCATTGTTGTTGTGAAGTCCTGTAATCGATCTACCGTAGAGGCAGATAGATTGACAAAGGTAGCTTTTGTGGCGACTGGTATCTGATATTAGTCTGTGACTCGCACTTTGCCTCGGATTGAAACTCACTCTCCATATTCAGATCCCACGTTAATATATAGTAGACCTCTTCCATAGTATCTAGTGCTCGATTAGCGTAACAATTATAAAATCACTGTAGAAGTAACATTACTTCTAAAAGATGATAATTAAAACAGTTAATAGGGCACGTAATAAAGACTATGCTGTAGAAATTCTATTAAATATACGAAATCAATATATTTTTAAATACCTTTTTATCAATTGTATTGTTTTTATAATCCAATTGGACGTTGCCACTTTCCATCATATCTAACCTGAAATAAAAATAAACAGTATATAAAAAAATGTTTTAAAATTCAGGTGAGTAGTAATACATTTTAGAACATTCTTATGCTAATATTGAGACAGACTTACGCATATTTATTTTTATTTTGATACAGATCAGGATTCAGCAAGTCAGACTAGGGTTATTTTAAATTGACTCCGTTTAACTCATTACAAACCACAAGAAATTTATCCTAGAATTTACTGTAATTAAATTCCCCGGGAGCACGGGGAAGAGAAGTAATGAACAACTGTATTCAAACATTATTTAACATGAAAGTTATACCTGAAGTGTCGAAAATCTGTTTTCATGACATTAACATTAACATTTTTGTCATCATCTTTCATTTTCTTAATTTCTTTCATTATTTGACTAATTTGAGAATGAAAATGAAAAAAGAGACGAATTAAGAAAAAGAAAATGGTAGACAAAGGTCGCAAAAAAGATGAACTCCAATGACTCAATTCATTATTATCACTTTTAAGGAAGCAAGTATGAAACGCGTATAACTCTTAGGAAGCAAATATGAAACATATAATAACTTTTAAGGAAGCAAATTGTATAATTATATAACTTTTAATGTAGCAAGTACAACTTTTAAAGAAGCAAATGTAAAGTGTTTATAGCCGTCACATATATGAAGAATGACGTCCGTCGGAGAAAACTCTTCTTAGATAAGGATGCGGAAGGTAGAGACCAGAACCATAATTTTGGTTAACAACTCTTTAATTTGTTTTGGTAAAACTGAGATAAACGCTGGGAAATCTCAGTAAGGGCTCGACCTGCGTGCCTCTACAGTATCACACAGTAACTAAAATTCCAAAAACCCGCTATCAAAACTACTACATCACAGAGGCTGAGTCAAAAGAGAATGTTTACTTTTTAAAACTAAACACAAGCATTGTCTTCAAAACCAGGTTTTCGTTTCCTTTTATTGAACAAAACCCGATATTTTTGTTTCCGTAAACATTGGTGTTCATGGGAGATTTTGTTTGAACGTATTTCAATTCAAATCCTTTTTCTTTTTTCTTTTTTTTTAGTAATTCCTGTCTTGGTTTTTGAAAGAGGAAAAATAAAGAAAACACAGCTTTTTGATAAGCTTGACTATGCTGTAATAACAACAAAAATAAACTAAAACGTTACCGTTTCGTGGGTATACCAACTCCTTCTTCAGACTGAACATACCACGAAAAAAAAAAAAATGAAAACTGGTTTTGAACAGGAAAACGAAAAACAGAGCTTTGAAGAAAAACATCAAACAAAAATCGGACTTTGAACAGAAAAAAACAACCGTTGGTGGTTTTAATCACTTTGAGATTTGTTAAAACTGGTTTTCATTCATCCTGGCACACTGTGTTGGTTCAACACTTTTCGGTGTCCCAGCATGACTTCCACTGTTTTTGTGTTATATCAACACAACACACGGTGTTGATTTCGGCTTTAGCAGGAAGAAATATGATACCACTGCTGCAGGGAGATTTGAACATGGGTTGATGGGTTAGAAGTTCAGCGTCTTATCACCTGAGGTAAATCACCAGACAGAAAAAAACACTAGATTCAAACAGTATAGGGATAAAAAAATATGTTACTGAACCACAAAAACAAACGAAGTTACTCGCACAGCTTATGCAATTGTTTCATCACTTTTCCATTTGACAATTACGAATCAGAATTCATTGAGAATATGCTCCATTTCTCTGAAAGCAAGCGATCAAGATGGCGACAGGCAAACACTTGATGTCTAATCAACATCGTGTGTTGTGTTGATTTAACACAAAAAGTGGTAGTCACACTCGGACACCGAAAAGTTGCGAATTAACGCAGACATTTTTTACTGTGTAGAATGGAAACAAATGACTAGCTATCACTCTAGAGTTTTATAAATAGTGACTTTAACAACGGAAGCGGGCAGCAGTGGTCATATGGTCTGAGACGATAACCTACCGTTCACAAGGTTATGAGTTCAAATGCAGGCTAGGAATTTGAATTTGAAATAATATTTATAACCTTTAGTCATCTAAGGCTCAAGTCGAGATAGGGGAAAAGGAAGGAGTCGACAAGTGTCTACATTGAAGGACCATGGAAAGTTTGCACCATCCCGGCATTTGCCTGGTGTGACTGAGGAAAAACCACAATAAACTAGGACCTGGATATTGGTGAAGTTTAAAGATTTATAGAATCGGCACGGGCCGAAATCATGATTTATTAAAATGGCCTCCGAAATACAAAGTTCATCAAATTCTAGCAACGAAACGAAGATTAACCTTTGTCCTCCTTTTCTTCCAATGGGGTGATATTCAGTATACAACTTCCCTCATGATCTTTTTCGCGAAGTTACGCATGTCTCCATGTTTCCGGCAAGCTACCAGCTGAGATGCCTGGTAAACATTGTTCTAATGGCTTATGCAAGAACAATTCGCGGTGATACTATTGCCACAAGACAAAGAAATTACATTTTTTTTTAAATTCCGTTTTCCAAGGCTCTCAGTAAACGGAAAAAAGGTTTAAATAGTCCGTGATTTCATGGAAAATCCTTAATGCGCCGTATTAACCCACCGGGTGGTATTTCCCCACTTTCCCTTACAAGAGAATATTGAGTCAAATTTAAATAGCCTTTCAATTGGCCGTCTTTTGGGATCTAGATTCAACTTCTCGTAACTTTTGTCCGCCATTTTCTTTCTTTCAACTCTTTTTTTCCATTCTCATAATAGACGAATAACGTAAAGAAGAAAAGGTTCTAGTAGATGAAAGACGAAAGAAAGAATAATGAGGATAATATTACGCTGACGATAAAGACGGGTGAGGGTGATTAACATAAAAGGGTTCTTTCTCCTTCTGAGTACTTACAATTGTCTGGCGGCCTCTTTGTCTTTTATCCTTACAAGCTGTGATGGGGGAACAAGACCTAATTTCTCTCCCAGTTTTGTTAGAATATCTTTGGTCCACTTCTCAGGAATTAATTTCTTCAGAATGACTTGCAGTAGGCCCTTTGCCAAGCCACCCTGTCAACAAGGAAAGAAAAAAGAAAAAGTAAGAAATTGGTAAAATGTCTTATTGAAATTAGATTAGACCCTGCTATTATTATTATTATTATTATTTAAAGAACTAAGCTCCTTGGTCGAACAACATATAGGTCCTTGACCTGTCTGGCGGCTGTGACGAAAAGAGTGTGTCATGGAGGTTAGTGTAACGAATCTCTACCATCACTTTATCTGTCTTGGACCGGAGTCCGCTGCTTCTTAGCTCTAATAGCTTATCAGCTGGCACCAAGATGCTGCCTGCAAGCCCATACCGGGAATCGAACCTGAAACCACTAGCACTGAACGAGAGCTCTGTTAACTACTTAGCCAAACAAGAGCTCGCTATCATTATCACAATCATCATATCTTTCTGAGGGCCAGTTCTGAATGTTTCTTGCACACTTTACTATTCCGGAACATTATACACAGGTCTAAATAAATTGTGGCTAAAAAAAAGTATATAGGGCGTTGCAAAAATAGCGCAATGTAGAGGACCTAAGAAAAAGTTACTCCAACAAAATTTCTAAAAATGTATGGATTAGGATCTATTAAGCGTTCAAAGATAGCATCGTCACAAACGATGTTATATGCTGATAAATAACGACGGAAGCCCTGTCGGTTTAACAAATCGCGATCTCAGTTGTTCCAAATACATCTATTTTATCACAATCACAAGATTGAGTACAACTTAGACAGGTTTTCCCTGAGTAGCAATTTTATTGTCAAGGAATTAATATGGTTTATTAGGGCAACTATAGAATTCAATCACCAACTTGCGTACAACTTCGACTGTGATTTTCCAACTTTGGTGCGGATAGGTTTAAAGGATGGAAGCAAATTGAATAATTGAGTATTAAATTTTAAGGCGGTTAGCAACGCTGACAATTGC
This sequence comes from Lepisma saccharinum, assembly GCA_022664845.1. Lineage (NCBI taxonomy): Eukaryota > Metazoa > Arthropoda > Insecta > Zygentoma > Lepismatidae > Lepisma > Lepisma saccharinum. The sequence continues at coordinate 99,129 of JAGDQP010000060.1, forward strand.
GGCGCATGTTCAAAACTGTTCCGATAGTTCTGAGTTAGTATTACCGAGACCTTTCCAACGACACCTCAACGTCTCTACACCTTGTGGTTCACTATTTTTGGACACTAGTTGCCAACACTGACAACTGGTGTGCTTGGGTGCGGGGACACCCACAATATTTTTCAATTGTATTGAATAATGTTTATGCCAAGTTTGGTGCTGCTACGTATAACGTAATGGAAGCAGTTAAAAAAAATTGAAAATCAAAGAAAATAGGTTGGCAACACTGGCAAGTGGGGTGCTTGAGGACAGAGACACCTACTGTATTTCTTATTGTGTCGAATAATGTTTATGTCCATTTTCTTGCACATAGGTCTAATGGAAGAGAAGCTATCTGAAAACTGAATTTAAAAACATGGGTTCACAACACTGAGAAAAGGCACCAATGAAGATGGTTTGGGCAGCATTGACCTCGTCGTGCCAAAAACTTTCTAATGACACCTCGACTACCTATGTAACCCTAATAGTTGAAAGTTGCTCACAGACGGACGGACAAACTGTCGATATAAGGTCTCTATCAATAGATCGAAAAAGGGACCAATATTAAATGACTTCCTGAGGACGCACCTTCCATTATTTTTTTTTATCTGGTCAAGTCCAAACAGCAGCCTAGTCATCAAAATTAGATTCTTTAAGTCAGCTTAGTATCAGGATCATAGAAAAAGTCCATGAAATAACAGCAGCAACTTCGAAATGCTTGCTTCATATGTCAAGTAAATTGAATATTAGAAATTGAACATGTGTTACAATAAAACTTTGTAAACAAAGCTTTTACATACAGTTTACAGTATATTTCACTCATCTGTATATGCAAAAAGTTATTAACGGTTTCAATTGCACACGAACTTTATAAACACCTTGTATATTCAAATCACTCTCGAATATGATGTTCCATTTTGTTTTTGCTCTGGGGAATTCTGCCCAAGCAGATGAGTTTCCTCCCCTCTCACTCGATCTCTTCCACCATCTCTGCGCAATAGTTACCAGGTAACCCAACCCATTGCTTTCATATTTGGATGCATGATCGATATGAACGTTGTACGACCAATTAATTAATTGAGCAGTAATTACTCAGGGGGCTTTCTTTTGTCAATACACTTTTGCGTTACTTGAGCTACCTAAAATGATTGTGGAGTCTTCTAGATTCCCCATTATTATTATTATTATTATTATTATTATTATTATTATTATTATTATTATTATTATTATTATTATTATTATTA
>JAGDQP010000060.1:100400-112696 GCA_022664845.1 Lepisma saccharinum
TAGTAGTAGTAGTAGTAGTAGTAGTAGTAGTAGTAGTAGTAGTAGTAATGGAACTATGACTTTGTAACAATAATTTAAGTCATATACTAATCCAGATACTTGTACGACATCTTGGACTTGTAGGCCTATTTTGTTAGTTACGAGTTTGTTGGTTTATAAAAGTATGTTATGGTAGAGTAGGTTAGTCTTCAATACATACTACCGGTACTTATTTAGATCCGGTTCAATTGGAATCACTGGTCGAAGTTAGCATCTATTATTGTGCATACAAATAATAAAGTACTTGGTTCCATGCCATAGGAAGAGACGTAATATAGTTGTTTATAGAACCTTGTTACTAGATAGCTACTCCTTCACTGAGTTACGTTTTTAATCACTACAATTTTAGTGGGTTGAGAGGCATCAAATGCTTGTTTCTTCTTCGAGCAATTAGTAAACCAATATACAGGGTGGACAAAAATTCATTGTCAAAGCTGTAGAAACGGAAAGTTATCTTTGTAATTTGTCGAATTCTGAATAGTTTCGGAGCTACAGGCTGCCGAAAGCGTGGGGAAAATGAAATTTAGAGCTTGATATTTCCAATACTAATAACAGTAGAACTGCAGGGTCGAACTACTATCAAAGACTTCCAATCGGATCTATCAAAAAATGCATATTTCGAAATGGTGCGATGGCTGCGCAAGGGATTCCCTAAAGGAACTAACGGATTCCCAGAAATTCTCTGAAGTAAAGGTAGGCTGAAATGTTTATGATCTTGACGACTTTCCAGCAGGTAACAATGATTCGTTTGCGACAAGTCGATATCTCAAACAGATTCCATTTGCAGAATGATTTTTTGTAGAAATGCGTTGTTGCATAACCAACAGGAGTCAGAGCTATTCTCAGAACTGGCATATATTCAACGAATTATTTATTTATTTGTTATTGCAACCCTGGATGGCAATGATTAATCATGTAAACAGTGCAGTAATAGACATCCGCAGTTGTCACAGATGTCAGGTCATGAGACATAGTTAGAGTTCTGCGTTTCAGTCCCGACTGGGAATCAACTTTTTTGAAATTTGAAGGCACAAAACAAAAGCCTAGGGAGCACTGTTTTCCCTATTTCAAGGGAGCATGAAGAGGAGAAAATTCCTACAACACCAGTTGAGCTTTGAAAATTTCCAATTCTCGGGATGAATTCCGCTCCAAAAAGATCGAAATCAATACATTGGGTGAGCCTGTGTTGTGTAATGTGTTACCTAAGTTCAATATATGTACCAGAATTAAAGTAACGTTTATACAAGTTCAAAATTCCATACGTAAGTAATAGTACAAACAGATTATAAAATTACTACCAAAAATTATAGTGTTCATAGTGTTATAAATTATAACTTTCAGTAATAAAATATTGTTTAATTTAATATGATTTTCGGAGTTTTTGATTTAGTAAAGTTCGAAGGCAGTGTCTCCATCTGTAGTCATTCGAAGAAACCGCATATATTATGTCTGAAATTAATTATAAAATATCATTTTTAAATGTGATGGTTATGGGTGAGTCTCGAAGCATTACAATTAGTGCTGACGTTGGGTCGGAATGCTCCGAAATGAAGTTCCAGCTTCCGGTATAATCAATATTTAGCCTAGCCTTTGATAGCTCCGGCATAAATTCACGAACGTCCAGACGCAATAATCCCGAAAGTATTTTCGAAATGGATCATGTAGCTGTTCTTACACTGTCTCAAAATAAATTTTGAACACTTTTTGTTCATCTCATTTACAAGAATTATTTTTAAAGCACGTTAGGTGTTAACAATATGTTCTGGTGAATTAATTCATCTTTGCCATGAATTTTCCCTTTGTAGTTCAGTGCGTATTGTACGGATGCATATAACTGCGGTTCTCTGATACGAGATATTAACTACAAATTCTTCATTGTGAGATCATGAGCATCAAACGTTTATTAACATTCTTCAATATCCTACAACACGTTTTCCAACAACAGGATTACAGCCTTAAATATATATAGCATACGAGTTGTACACAATGCCAAATATTTGCAATACTCTAAACAATAACTAATTAACTCTATAGCTTATGAAACTTTCAAGTTCATCGCCGCAATAACAAACGTTCGCCATTCGATTCTATCCTGGGAAACATCAAGCCAGTTTTCATCACGAACGCCTACTTCTGCAAGATCTCTTCTAATATTGTCCTCCTACGACGCCTCGGTTTTCCCAATGGTCTCCTTCCATACGGCCTTCCAACGAGGATAGAATATAATCCTCGTTTTCCCCCCATCCGAGCTACATGGCCTGCCCAGTTTAGACGTCGCAATTTCATTATTCTTACAACATCTGGTGAATCGTACAGTCCGTGGAGTTCTTCATTACGCAACCTCCTCCATTCTCCAGTCATCACGTCCCGTTTTGACCCGTATATCTTTCTCAAAACATTATTTTCAAACAGTCGTAATTTATGTTCATCTGCTAAGGTCATATTCCAAGTTTCGCAACCGTAAAGTATTACCGGCAAAATAACCGATGCGTACACATGTTTTCGATTTCAATTTCCTTGATATTAATCGCGATGTTAGAAGTTTCTGGACTGAATAGAAACATGCATTCCCCGATATTAAGCGACTTTTTATTTCTTCCGTGACCTCATTTTTGCTTGTTACGTATGCTCCCAAGTATTTAAATTTGTTTATTTTCTCTATGACCTCTTCCCTAATTCTTATGTTTTATTTCCTTGATTCCTGTGTTTCGACTTGTTATCATGTATTTTGTTTTATCTATGTTTACCTGTAGGCCTATCTGATCGCACGCTTTTACTAGGACATTGGTGTTGCTTTGTAGTGCATCTATATCGTCCGCTATTAAATCTGCATCATCCGCGTATACGAACAGTTGATTCAAACCATTCAATGATAGTTCCTTTTTGTCCCTTTTAATTTTTAAAATCGCATATTCTAACGCAAAGTTAAACAACAGTGGTGATAAGGCATCGCCTTGTTTCAATCCGTTGCGAATCTTGAAACTATCTGACAAATTATTACCTATCCGTACTCTGCTTATGGGGTCGCTGACACACATCTTCACTAGTTGAACCAGTTTTTTCAGAATTCCAAATCGTATCAGGATACTGTATAACTTTTCCCCTTTTGATAGAATCATATGCTTTCTTAAAATGAATGAATAGCTGTTGAACCGTCCCATTGTATTCCCATTTCTTCTCCAAAATTTGTCTCAAGGCAAAAATCTGGTCCAACGTGGATCTATTTCTTCTAAATCCACATTGGTGATCTCCAATTATTTCATCTACGTATACACTTAGGCGAGTTAACAGAATATTAGTACCTTGTAACAGGTTGGAAGTAACGAGATTCCGCGGTAATTATTACAGTCCGATTTATTCTTTTTATAAATCGGAACTATTATTGAGGTTTTCCATTTCTTTGGGAGCTCCTTTTTCCATATAGCACTTATCAATTTATGTAGTTCCTTGATTAGTGCCGTTCCTTCCGCTTTAATTAATTCAGCTGGAATAATGTCTATTCCCCGTGATTTGCTTTTTAAATTTCTTTATCGACATTTCGACCTCGATCTCGCTAGTTTCGGGTATCCACGATTCTGTGGTATGAATTTAAAATTTCTCTGTTTGTTCCCCGTTGTGTACATTAAGAAGTTTGTCGAAATAACTTTTTCACACATCGACAGTTTTAGTCGGATCCGCCTGAAGATCTCCACGTTCATTTCTAATCATTCCTAACCTCGGCTGGTAATCTTTTCTTAACGAGTTTACTCCTTTGTATAGATCTCGTATGTTATTTGTTTTCCCGTTTTCCTCAATCTCCTGAATCTTCTGCGTCAGATATTCTCGCTTTTTGTTTCTGAACCCACGTGTGGCGTTTCGTTTCGCGGTACTGTAGTGGTTGGTATTTGCTTCGTTTTAATTACTGAGCCATGGTTGCCTTGCTTGTTTTCGTTCCTCATGAAGCTTAAGGCATTCTTCATCAAACCAAGGTTTGTTTTTCTGTTGTTTCTTCTCACCTATACGTTCCTTCGCTGCGCTCTTAATTGTTTTACGAATAGCTTCCCACATCCTATTTACATCAATTTCATTATTAATATCATCATTACTATTACTCGAGTCGGCTAAGATGTCGAACCTATTTGAGAGTTCGAGTTGGTAATCTGCTTTTATTCTCGGATTATTTAATCGTTTCACTTCGAATTTCAGTTGGTTTGATCCCTTGCTTTCTCTGTTCGCGATTCATAACTTTTCCCTTACTTTTTTGATCACTAATTGATGGTCGATGTCACCTTCCGCTCCCCTGTACGGTCATTATGTTGGTGTGCTTTTGTCTATCTACTAAAACGTCTTCGATGTGGTTGAGAGTTTTACCGTCCGGAGATACCCATGTGTATTTGTGTATGTCCTTGTGTTCAAAGTACGTGCTCTTTACCAGTAGGTTTTTCGAAATCGCGAAAGTTATCAGTTTTTTCTCCATTAATATTGGTCTTTTCGTGAAGGCTGTATTTGACAATAGTAGGTCTATATTTTTCTTCCCTTCCTACCTTCGTGTTGGAATCACCCAACACAATTTTCGAATTATAATTCGGTAATCGGTCAAATAGCCTTTCTAGCTCATCGTAGAACATATCTGTGTCGTTATCATTAGCCACGTCGGTTGGAGCACAGACATTTATTAAAACAGTATTGCACCATCGAGTACGTATCGTAACGTACGTTAGTCTTTGGTTTACGAACTCTATATATTCTGAACATCCTGAAGGATACTCTTCTTAATGAGGGTTGCTGTTCCCCCGTAGTAGAAAGTGTACTTACTTGCCCTTTCGGATGCTATCTTAACCCTCCCACCGGACTTCTTGTATCTCTAATATGTCAAGGTCGTACTTCTCGGTCTCGCGTACCGCCACCTCAAGAGCGCCAGTTTGATATAATGTTCGTACTTTCCACGTTACTATTCTAAGGTCTTTCTTAATTCTTTTCTTGGCAAGTAAAAATTAAGTTCTTGTTCCAGAGAACGCCTCAACTCAAAATTTATTTTTGGTAGTGTATAAAAGTTTTGCTTAAGTACATACATTTTATTATTTTTTTTAAGGGAAGAGACCCCATGAGGAATATTCGGCGGGCCTCCGGTGGCCCGCCATCATAATTGGTGGGCCACCGGCGGCCCGACGATTTTCCTCATGGGGAAGAGACTAAAAAAATAATTTTCCTCTGTCAATAATGCCCAAACTTATGTCTAAAACTTCGGAGACTATCTTATCAACTAATCTAGTGTTATACTGCTGGATTAATACACTGGTAATGTTGTTTGGCTAATTTTTAATACTTCTGTATTCTATAGGCCTATAAGAAAACTCAGTTTTACTTTAGAAGTACTCATATATTGGAAATGCTCTTCACTTTCAGTAAATTGAAAGTTGCAATACAAACCTTTCCGTCATTTTTATTTATCTTTTGCAGAAGTTTGGAGATATCGAACTTAGTACCAGTAAGATCCAAAAGTCGGAAGAGTGCTGTCAACTTATTCCCATGCATCAATTCATCGACTGCAGCATTCAATTGAGTAAAATTAAATAAGCTTGTAAACTGAGGCTGTAAGAAAGAAAAAGTAATAACGTTAATACATGTATTTATTTTTTCACTATATGAGGAGAATATCTATCGAGGAATATTAAGTACACCGTGAATATTCCACGATACGATACTGATCCATACATGGAATGTGTCAATGTTCGCATTGGGAAGATTCCAGGAATATTCACATGGAATGTGTCAATGTTCGCATTGGGAAGATTCCAGGAATTTTCTTATTCTACTAATTATATTTTTACTTGCAATAACTTCTAAAATGTTCATCCTTATCTTTTCAAAATAGAAGATTATGTATAATAATTTATGATGTCAATTGTCAAACATTATATTCCTGGATAACATTTCAGACACATTTCCAATGTTCTGGGAATATTCCTGGAATATTGACAAAATGAAACGAAATATTCGTATAATATGCTGTCATAGACAAACCAATAAACATTTATAGAACTAACTACAGCTGACATCACACGTGACGTCATTGGTTTATCCAAGGATGTTAGAATTACAGGATAGGCCAAAATAAAGACAACTGAATCTGAACGTAACAAAGTCAGGCTGCCATCTTGGTGTGACCAGCCAAATCAAGAGCTAGCTAATCGCTGTGTGGTTTTACAAGAGCTAATCGCTTTCAGTTTAAGTCTTTACCACTCTCCTAAATACTGGCTGGTGGCGATGTTAAGTTCGGATTCAGTTTTTTTTTTCATTTTCGCCTATCTAATTCTAATATCCTTGGTTAAATCATTGACGTCACATATGAAAAACCTATTAGTTATTTTGAAAATTATTTACAATGATAAACATTCTTAAAAATCCTAGGGTAAAGCAAGGTAATTCGGCAGTAAAGGAAAAGGTGGGAGTTCTAGCCCTACCGGTAACTTGAGTCGAGCCCCTGTAATTTTTCAGAAACTATTTGTCATTCGGTATCAGCAACAGTTGATACTACTGCGTTAGGTACTGGTTTTTATACTGGTTTTTTATACAAAAAATTGGAAAGAATCGTATGCTTATAAATTGACATATGTCAATGTCATTTATACTGCATCCAATTTCCCATAAGATTACTATGGGGAGTTATCGGTTGTTTGCGCCTGGTCGAACATGGTGCTAAAATCAGGCCGGATTAGTAGCATTATAACATGAGCATGCGTTCCACCTATTTGAGTAATTTTTGTCGTTAAAAAGATGGTTTTAGCGTTTTAATTTATTGAAATGTGTTGTGCAGGAAAATATATTCACTTTTTGGTCAAGTAATTATGAATATTTATCTTTCTTTCTTTGTTTTCTATCGTCAAAAGTTCCGAGTAGGTCATTAGTACAACGTAAAACTAGCCCCCTCCCCTTGTTTGAGTACGCGACTAGTACGTTACTTACTTTAAGCGCTACTAGCGCACAAAAAACGATTCTGAATACGACTTCCACTAGTCAGCTGTTAGAGTCACTCGCTAGTACAGCGTAAGTCACTCCAATAAACGTCTCTGAATACGGCTGATTATGTTTAATTTGTTAGTTTTGATACTGTTTATATACGTACGATGATTCTACTTTACTTTGCATAGCAAACACACCATGTGAAAACTACTTCAAAGTTCTATCCCAAATAATGCAGTCCCATGTTTCATGAGCATTCCTTAAATATACAAAACGATCAGATATAAATATCCAACTGCAAAACCTGAAAAGGCCATTTAACCTTCATTGTAGGAATTGGAACAAATTTTTGCATTTTGACAGTGAGAAATCAATGCTCTAAATGTGAGGATAGGTTATGTATGTCCCCCACATGAATTGCGAGTTTAATTCAGCCCCATTTAATTGTCCTCGTGACCGAGTTTCCCAATAGTTTCTGTTACCTTTTATATTCCACGGTTACACAGACACCGTTTGAATTCTGAATCACATCGTTGATCCTTCCACTTCTCCCTTCTCGACACGAGAGGTCAAATAACTCGCGAGAATTCTCCGTCTACCTGGCTTTCTCCTCCTCTCCCACACTCTCAACCTCCCCCACCCGTCCAACCCATTTCACTCGATATGACATTTTCCAGGGCGACTGACATTTTGCTACTTCGATCGGCGTGTTAGTGACCTTCATGCCGTTGTTCATAGGCCTATCGTTTTGCCCTTCTGTCTATTGCTACCTGTTAGTTTCACAGCAGATTTTCAACACTTTTCACTAGTTAAGAAGAAAAAGAGACTAGGATTTCTTTTAAGGCTGTGTCTACGTGCACATCCGACATTCACCGTCGACAACTCTTATGTACCCGTCAAAGAGGCATTTTACATTTGGGCAAAGGATAATAGAAAGTAAAGTCATAATTGATTTCTAAGTCATGCTTCACATACGCTCCGGCGATACATGGAACCGTGACGTATCCCAATCAACACAATTTTCAAATCTAACGGAGACAAAACCTCAAGTTTGAGTCACTTCTTACCTTGTTAGAATATGTAAAAAGAGAAGGAAAAGACTGGTTTTGTTCAACTATGGATTAAAACGTAGAGGACAAAAATGAGGCTCGACGTAAAGGTCTTAATCGCAATATAGATTAACTCTTAAAATATTATGAATTAACCTCTAGATGCCTATCCGGGGTTATACGGAATTATAGAGCTACAGGAAAGCGACCTAGTCAGAGATAAGTGAGTAAAATTAGCTGATGCTATTGTATTTTATTTTGTGGCTAATTTCTCCACTATCGTATCGTACATTCTAAGATGGCAAATGTCTATAAGTATTGACATAATACTGTATGGATTGTAATATTTTCCCCCTACTCATCAGAAAAGATTCTTCGACTAACCGTAGAGACATAATGGGTAATTTAATATTTCCGTTGAAGAAAGTTTAATTGAGTTTTTCATATGTGTTTCTACTTTCTCAACCACCGGCTTTTTTCTTCATATCGCTTTGAGACTCACGTTAGGGAGTTTCGTTCCCTTAACGAAAAAAAAATCGTAAAAGCTTTGGAGTTCTGACACATGACAGTGACAGCAATGTCATTACCCCAATTCAAAATGTGATGTCAGTAAGCGCTCTGAACGGCGGACGTCGGACGTGCGCGTAGCCACTGCATTCTTTTAAACTCCAAAAGACGTCGTTATCGCGGAAGAATAATTCCGAACGGTGAAAGTGATTAATGTACAAAAAAAAGTATATCTAACTGATTTCTCTAACCTATGTTAACCTAACGCAATGCACCTCAACTTCTAAAATGTTCAAAATGCGCATATATGAAAAGAAATAACCGAAGCTGACTTTTCTGACCTAACCTAACCTAACCCAACCCAACCCAATGAGGAATAATACTGTGCCAAGAAGGTGCTACTAAAGACGTAGGTTATAAATCATTTGAGGAATAGTGTGATTAACAGCTAAAGAAAAATAACTGTGTCTTTCTTGCTATATAAAGAATTCTCGAAGCTTTCTGAAACGTTTTTTTTTTTATTATTTCTTGCTACCGAGGGTAAACATTACAATAACTGTCTCTCAGTGAGTGAGAGAGTTTTGAGACCAATAGGGATTCCTAATCCTCGAACAGTGATCTTGATAAAGCTCGGCAACAGTCAATATGTCCGGGAAATATATTTAAAAGAAAAATTAAATCGTTTCTGTGAGCGAAGCCGATTGAGTCTTTTAACTACTAAATTAGCACGGCTCGACCAACTTTCCAGAGAGCTTGTAGGCCCTACGCCGTGATGAAGCTTATAAGTTGGTACTGGCATCTGCTACCTACCTGCTCCACTACAAGTTACTGTACGTGTGGGCCGCGGTGGTTCAATTGGTTGGAAGACAATATCAAAGTTGGATATTCCATTGACGAGCATTGGTCTAAAATATGGCGCAATATTGCCGAATTTCGATACAAACCTAATATTTTTCAAAAATGGTATTTTGTCATACATGGCATATTTCAAACAGCGGCGACATTTCTCGATAAAGGAATTGCTTCAACTAATTTGTGTAAGCAGTGTTCTCCAATCGCTCTTTAACACACCGCATCACAACTTGCAATGGCAATGATTTAGTGTGGAATACTTTTATTAACATATGTGCTCGGATTACATGTCAACAGTCAACAAACCATGACATTCAATCTTTGTTTTTGAAGCCTGTGTATGATTACTCCCCCCACCAAAGAAAAGATTTTTAGTGTGGTTGGTTGCGCAAACCTTGCACCTATTAGTAAAAAAACCTGCTATATACATTTTATCCGTTTTGAATTACAAGCTATTTCACCACATAAGTGACATGAAAGATTCGCTAATTACTGTCGCGCTTTGTATTAATTATAATGCACTGAATATTTCTTATTTTTGTTAAATGTGAAGATTACATTGCTTCTGATCTATGTAAACATTTCCAGTTGCTACATGCCTTGTACATATTCATGTGATTAATAAACAAGTTTAAAAAATAAAAATAATAATAATAAGGCGCTTACTTCTGGTGCTAGGGGTCGTAGGATCGATCCCTGCTCATGCTTTGTAGTGGACAAACAAACACTGTGTGCGTGGGTTTTCTCGGGGTTCTCCCGTGCCCTCCCACTTTCTTCATTCTACCAATTCAACCCATCATCATCCATCCGGCCTGAGCCAAAGTTGCCTAAAGGCCTTAAAACTAAATTCAAATTCCAACTACTGTATGTGTTAAGGATACAGGGTAGGATGAAAGAATGTAGAACACCATCCGTTTACAACTGAATCGGTAGTTCGAAGAAGGAAACAAATCGAAAAATCGGTTTTGTGAGAAATTAACAAAAACTGTATAACATTTTTTCATATTTATAGAGAGAATACATTTTTTTTTACTGAATATTTAAAACGTTCTTCTGATTCGTGTGTATTGCTTAGACAATTTCCCAGTATTGTTCTTTTTCTTGTAAAACTGAAACAAAGTTGGTTGATTTTATTACATTTTCCAATTGATGGAAAAAAATATCTGCACGGTTGTAAGTGGTGAGACGCAACTAAGAAAAAATTGACCATAGAAATCAAGAAAAAGGCAATAAAAATTTTCAAATGGAGGTTATTTACAAGAAAGGCCCTACCAGGGTAAGTAAGATGGTGAAAAATGCCTTGGAAGGAATCGTGATTTTTAAAAATATACTACCATATATTCAACATCAAAAATGGTGGCTCTCCACCAAATTTCAGCTCAAAAGATGTTAACCTAACCTCAAAATAAATTAAAGTGGTCATTTTGGTAGCTCGGTCGGATTTGCACCTACGATAACTTTTTTTTTTAAACTGAAGATATTTTCAGGCTCTACAAGATGGTAATTTTTGCAGATTTGTTGGCGCAAAAATTTTGAGAGAGGTTAGAAAATTTGAAAAAAAAAAAACGAAGACAACAGTTGGCTGAAAAAAATATGTTATGTAATTTTAGTGGTTGTATAACCATGATTTTTTTTAGATGTTTTAAAGTGGTAGAACATAACCGAAAAAAAAAACAGTTTTTTTGTCGCTTTTAAAGCGTCTTACATTCGTTTCTTTAGCTCACAATGGTTCGTGGTGTCCTCAAATCTTGCAACGTTAACTCATTTCCCTACGTTATATTCAAGGCTGAAATTTTGCACAGTGACGTAAGTTGGGTGACAATACAACATTCAATTGTTACTTTCATATATTTCTATACATGTATATATTTTTAAAAATATGTTAATATTTTGTTATTACAGACTTCTGTATCCTAAAATAAATACTAGCTTGCACCGGGACAGAGTTTGGCTGACTGCAGAACACTTTAGGAGGGCCACAAAATATAAGCTTGAGAAAAATATGCACACCGAAAAACCCGAAAAAGATAATAAAAAAGGACTTTCTCAATGGTACAAATTAACCAGGACAACGCCATCAATTGAGCACAGAGATTGGAAATAAGACACGTGACCGACCACGTGCACTGTAAATACAAGTTTGAAAGCGCCGTTTGCCAGGTCACCTTCGTGGAAGACTGGTCAAGACGTCGGCCTCTTGAGTGAAAGGTCTCGTGTTCGAATCCCGCCCGGGACAATATTTTTTCTTCTATTTTCTTTAAAAAAATATTTTTATACCTAGATGATGAAGATATCGCCATTGATTTTTATTCCGACTTTATCCCAGTTTAAATTTAAAAGCACTTCCTCCAGGATCGCAGAAAACAGGTTTGGAGAAATTGAATCTCTTTGCCTTGCCACTTTTCCAACTGTGAATTTTTCACTTTCTTCATGTAGTCTAATGAGAGATATAGCAGTCGAGTAAAGTTTCGCAGTAACTTGATATATACACTTTCGTTGCCTTGATGTTCAAGTGATTTAAGTAGTGTTGCTAAGGAGACCGAATCGAAAGCTTTATCAAAATCTATGAATCCCAAACATAGTGGAAGTTCATATTCAGCAGCCCATTCCATAACTTCATTCAATGCTTGTATGTGGTCCACTGTGCTAAATGCACGACGAAATCCGGCTTGTTCCCTTACCTGGTTAAAATCCAAGTCTCGTTCATTACGATTCAAAATTACTTTCGTGAACATTTTGCATAGAAATGACAGTAAACTAATTGATCTGTATTTTTCGACGCGTTCTTTATCCCCTGTTTTTTACAACAAAATGATAACAGCGTTATTCCAACTTGACGGTATCTCTCTCTTCCTCAGGCACATTGAGAATAATTTCGCAAGTTCCTCTTTCATCTTTTCACCTCCG
>JAGDQP010000060.1:113294-242604 GCA_022664845.1 Lepisma saccharinum
CTAGATTTTCCAGATCTAAAAGTGGTGGTTTTCCTCTGATAAGCTTCTTTCTCTCAAGTTTAGTATTTAATTTCAGCTTACATCTCACCATCCTATGATCACTCGAGACTTTGAAACTGTTCAGAACAGACACATCTTGCAGAATTGCCCTGTTATTCTATAAAACGTAGTCTATTTCGTTTTTAATCCCATTTGGGCCTTTCCATGTACACTTCCGTTGGAGCGTTTTCCTGAAAATGTATTGAAAATGAACAGTCTGTTGGCTTCTGAGAATTCCACTAACTTCTCTCCTCTCTTGTTTCTTTTACCAAATCCAAAGTTTCCCACTTTCGTGTCACTGTTCAGCTTAGTTCCTACTTTCGCATTGAAGTCTCCCATCACAAGTTTGTAATGGGATTTGCTACAATCGAAAATCTTTATCTTCTGGTATAGCTCTTCGACTTCCTCCTCCGGATGTGACATTGTTGGAGTACTGTATATACTTGTATAACTTCCATACAGTATCTCTTGCTTATCTGGTATTACTACTCGTGCGGTTCTATCAGAAATTCCTTCTAAAAATTAAAAAAAAAAATATTTATGCATGACTAAAAAGAAAAGCATGGGGCGAGTCAATTGAAGGATTTATAAAGTGACTGAATATGAGGCCGCATCCCATGCCTTTCTTTTCAGACATGCATAAACAAAATTATTTTTAACTTTTACTACGAATTGTTTAAGAAAAGTACGTCTTTAAAAATATTTATTCTTATTATTAATAGGCAACCTTATAAAATAAGTGATATTAGTCAAAGAAACCCTTCGGGGTAAAGGGAATAGTGACTCAAGAATTCAGCTCACAAAAGAAGTGATATCTATTTTGCGAGTGGCTCTCTTTGTGCCATTATGGCGGAAGGATACTAATTCTCTTAATTTTATTACAAAGGAAACACTTTCTCCATAGTGATACAATGAAATTCACTCGCAAAATGTATATAACTTCTTTTGTGAGTAGAATTCTTGCGTCACTCTTCCCTTTGCCCCGAAGGGGTTTTTGTATTGATATGATTACACTAAACCTAGAAAGGTATAATTGACATTTCACGTATACTACTTGCCATATACAAAGGAAATGGTGGCTGGTAATGAAAGCCCACTTTATAGGGCTAAATACTAAAAGAGTAAAAATAGAATAAATACTCTTTAATGAATAAATGATCATATTTTGGTTTAAAAACCTTTCGTTTTTCTTCTAACAAAATGTAGATCAAGAATACTACGATATTCTAAAACTGACAACAATAAAATCCAAAATATGTCACAGTAAAATAAAACTGAGTGTTTTTATGTACTCCAGACTAAACATATAAATAAATTCCAGTGGTAAGATGACTTAAAATTAAACACTTGGATTGCATGAAAACTATAAACTACATTGCGTGCTTCAATAACATAAACAAGAGAAGCGTGTTTCGA
Organism: Lepisma saccharinum; assembly: GCA_022664845.1. Classification (NCBI taxonomy): domain Eukaryota; kingdom Metazoa; phylum Arthropoda; class Insecta; order Zygentoma; family Lepismatidae; genus Lepisma; species Lepisma saccharinum. The sequence goes on from JAGDQP010000060.1 coordinate 114,750, forward strand.
GTAAGCATGTAAAATTACAACTTACGGGTAATATTTCGAGCAGTGATACATTCAGAGATTTAATGTCGGATACACTAATAGCGCTGGTGTTCCCACTTTTAATGGCGTCTTTAAATTTATCTGGCATCATCTCCAATATCTTGTTAAATCGTCTGTGGAACAAGAAAAACACATTTTTAGAAAAGAAAAGAAAAATATTATAGAACCGTATTTATGCATCCTTTTAAAATGGGAAGTTGTCTATTTATTATACATTATCTGAAACAGTGAGGTTTAATTTATCACACTGGAGTGCTAGATTACATTAAATATGAGGTTAGTATCTGAAGCCAGGCACAAGAGTAAACAGTTCTTATCGTTTCTTCACTTCCAGTTTAATCCAAAGAGGAAAAAGTTCTAAAACGCTCGTTCTCGCTGTGTGGTTCATGTTTTATATATGTCTTAGGAAATAAGACGTGAATACTACTTATACGATGTGCTATTATATGCGTTATCTAGTATGTGTATAACTCAAGAATTAAGACATAAATCAAGAAATGAGTCACACAGCGGCAACAAGCGTAAGAAATGAGAAATGAAAGTTTAGTTCATTTTGAATTAATCCAAATACTTGGTGTGATACTTCCCAAATTGAGAAAAAAAATGATGACATGATAATCAGAGGTGACATACTACACAAGAACTGATCAAACGTACGATCATGTGAAATGTGTAAACGCGCGCTAGGAATGCTAGATCAATGTAAAAGTGATAACAAAGAAAATAATAATAAGTTAATCTTGCTATATTGTGTATAGTATATAATTCCCGTCCTCCGGACTACTCATCAGATGGCAGCACAAGTCTAAGATCACGTGATACCGCCGTCAAATGCCATTGGCGGGAAATTATTAATTTTCATTGGCTAAGATATCAATGAAGTTTTCGACCATAATAGTCGTTATGTTTCATAAAAATAAAGTTTAATAAATTTAATATTGTTTACGTTCTATATTGGTTTATATAGTCTTTTATTCTTTAGAAATAGATTGCTTTTTATCTCATCTTCGCCTTCTAAACTTATGTTTTCTTTTCCTCTTGATTTTATATCAATTTTCGTCTGTACGAGGTAAAAGAGTTCTTGCAAGGTACTTCTAAGTTCTTCTTCGTTCATTTACGTAGATAAAGAATAACGGTTGGTTGGTTAGAAACAAGGATGTTCCAATCGAGGATTTGCTTTTAGCTATCTCAGGCGCAAAGAAAGAATGAAGCCAAAAACAACTTAGCATCGATCCAAGCGACGCACCTGATTGGTTAACGAACAACTAGAGAGCATGTTGGTATCTGAAAACAATGTTTTTGATTCTAGTAATTGGGCTAACTGGACGAGACTCTCCTGTGACGTTCGGCTTCATGTTCTTGGCAAAATCGCATATCCTCTATTAGAACATCCTTGGTTAGAAATTGAAGGCACCATGATTGGCCGCAACTGTCGCTACTATCGAGGTATACGTGAGAACTTCTAGCATTCCCTTCTTCTTCTTTTCTTTGGTGATACTCTATTACAACACTTTTAATTTTTAGCGAAGATTTTGGAGGATCTAGAGTGTATATTTTAGTAAAATTTTCTAACCTTCATATTAGTTGTACTTCAAATTCTTGAATTAAATTTAATTGAATTATACTTATAAAGAACTTTTAGTTATCTTTAATCAGGTGAGCAAAGCAGTCATAACATTTCAGGGACAAGTAAAATATGTAATAATGACATGGATACTTACTTTGCGTCCATTGCTGCATGAAAAGGAAAGAAAATCGTAATTATTTAATGGAAAAGGAATTATGTAAGAAGTGGTGATTCTATTATACGAGGGTCATTCAAAAAAACTTTGTCAGGACTGAAAAAACATGCTTGAAAGATGAAACTTTTCGATTCTTCATAACCACAAACTGAAAACAATTTATCGTATTGAAGGTGATAATCATATGAAGAAATTTTATCGCTACATTTTTGAAAGTTTTCTTCATAATAAAAGTTAGAGAAAAGTCGAACAACTTGTGATCTCTGAGTTGTTCCGAAAACCTTCTTCCTATCAGTTCTGATTATTTTATTACTAGTCCGGCAGCCGAGAGGTCATACACAAAATTTATGTATATTTTTTCTTATTATTGATAACTTTTAAGTATGGTTTATTTGATACGAATATGGTTGATGACACCTTCTCACCCTTGGGCAACTCCAACAATCCAAGATGGCGTCCGCCGATACCATCAATATTGAATCAATTGTCCCATGTGACTGATTAATATCATATAACACACCAAAACTTTGGTATTAAGTATTTTTTTTTTGTTAGTAATTTTTATGTAGGATCTATTTAAGAGTAAAATAACTGATAGTACTTTATCACTCTTGGGCAACTCCCATAATTAATTATGGCATCCGTGGATAACGTCACTGCTCAACTCATTGTGCCATATAACTGAATAACGGGGATATCTCGGAAACGACTCCCATATCAGTTCGAGATTTTCAAGATGACAATTGAAGCGGTTGGAGGATAAAGGTGTCATGTTACATTATTCGAAAAAATGAGTTCTGGTGGTGGATGAAAGTGTTATGTGTTATTCTTGCTCTACAACACCCCATTTAAGTTATTCCTCGTCTGAATAAAGAGATTCAGAAACGATGTTACACAGACAAACGAGTTTGTTCGTGGAAGAAGGTGGAAGGAAAAATATAACATGACACCTTTATCCTCTAACTGCTTCAATTGTTGCAGTCGTCTTGTAGGAGCATTAAAACAGTCACCTCTAAGCAGCGTTGAAGCGGCTGCTTCAACAATGTATTCACGAAGATATATTTTTGAACTCATTTTCTTCCAAGCGTTTCATACATAAAAGAATGTGGTTGAGACTGAAATATCTACTGCATTTTATTAGGTCTTTCAGCTCTTCTGGCGCATAGTTCTGTAACTAGCTTATAAGAGAGAACATGCTTCAAAACTACTGTTCGAGATCTATCCGGCAATCCAATTATTCGGGAATAAATGAGGCCATTATCATTATCCAGTCTGAACCAACTGAAGTGAGTTTCTTTGCCTTGGATCCTCGCGCAACGAGCTTTGGTATTGGCAAAAGAAAGCTTGGCGCAACCCTTGCTCAAAAGCTTGTATTTGCTTCCTTTCGATCGTTAAAGCATGATGAGAACTAACCGTTGATGGTATCATGAACCGAGTCGTTATGTTTACAATGTTTTCTGGATCAGTTCTAGGATCCAGAGGGTCGATTAGATCGCTTAGTCTCTGCTTTATTCCATCCCTGTCCACAGCATCTGATGAATTCCTAACCTTCATTTCCTCTTTGTGCTTGTCTTGTATAGTATCATAACTGCCTTCACACAATAGTTGCAAGTTATTTTCAAGTTTGGAGCAAGTATGCGAACTTATTATGTTCTCAGGGTTTCGGGACTGACAAGTGAGTATAATAATGATGATCCCACCTTGTGTGTGACGCTATTTTATGAATGATGTATCTATCTATTATATATAGATTCACAAAGCATTCCAGAATCCAGGATTATGCCACATAACACTTATCTTTAAGAAAACGATCCTCAATAATAGAAGGATATTTTCTGATGGGCCTGAGGTGCACTAGGACGTAGCGAGGGTAGTTAGTGCGCCCTGCGGAGAAGATCGAGGATTGCAAGCACGTGTACATACCAGTCACCTCCTTTCTATGTCCTTACCTATTTATTTATCAGAAAACTTACTTTATGAGCCCATCAAACAACAGATGATATTGGCATCTTAAAATAATGATGAAATAAAATAACTAATATTCTGTATGATTCAATCATATGACACAATGTGTTGAGTTATGCCTGATGCCATCTTGAATTGCGGGTGTTGCTCAAGGATGACATGGTGTTAGAAGCCATTTTCTTTTTCAATAGACTTTACTTAAAAGTTATCAACGGTAAAAAATACTTAATACGAAAATTTTGGGTGTAGCATATGACATTTTTCTGTAACATGGCACAGCGAGTTGACAAGTCACGTTATCCACGGACGCCATCTTGAAATGGTGTCAGCCATTTTCATCTGAATTAGACTCTACTTCAAAGTTATCAATAATGAAAATACTTAATAGCAAAATTTTGGGTGTGTCATTTGGCATTAACTAATGATTTAGCAAAATGTGTTAAAGAGTGACGTTATCCACGGACGCCATCTTGAATTGTGGAAGTTGTCCAAGGGTGACAAAATGTCATCAGTCATTTCCATCTTAAATAGACTACCTCAAAGTTACTAACAATAAAAAATACTTACTACCAAAATTTGGGTGTGTTATATATTATTCAGTCATATGGCACAATGCATTCAATATTGATGGTATCGGCGGACACTATCTTGCATTGTCTACCGGACTATACGGTAATACTCTCTGTCTTGTCATCTGTATAGGCTAAGGGCTCACTGTCAAGCCCGCTTGCGTTGCTTGCGATTTGTGTGAATAGCCAATTGAAGCACGTGTTACAACATATAGTAATAAAACGACACTACGAAACACCACCTGTTTCAATTGGCTACACACCCTAATCGCAAGGGAAGCAAGCGGGCTTGAAAATGAGCCCTAAGGAACAATCTGATATTCAGAAATGTCTGTTTGACTTACCATTTGCATTGATATTACATTGTTCCTATATACTAGCGCAAACTTCATTGACGTTCTGTTCCTGGCAGATACTGTACCCATTCATAAAGGGTAAGTGCCCTCATTCATTGATTCTAACACACGCATGATTACCACGTTCGCATATGTAGCGTAATAAGGAGTGTTCTCATTTGCGCGTACGCATTTCTTTGCATCATTTCCGCGCAGATGCAGTAGTTAATATTGAAATGATAAGAATGAATTTTTGTATAACGATGATCGGGATACCCTTGTTTTCACTGATTTCACTATACAAGCTACTATAAATATTAAACTATCTGTGGAGTTGTAGACCGGAACAAGAAAAACATTCCTTTCAATTTTCGAAATATAAGAGCTTCAGAACCTCAGGCATCGAAATCAACTTATGATCATTATTTTTAAGCACCCTATATTTAATGATATCTAATCTTTGCAGACATGCGAAACTTATTTATTGAACGATCTACGCGTTATTTGTTTTAACATTAATAAATCAATATTTGATTTGCAGTTTCATGTCAACTTCAATATAGTATCTTCAATATAAAGAACAAAATACATAAACATTGACATTTCGGTAAAAAACAAATAATGGTCAATAACTTCCAGTTGTTTAAAATTTCATACTACATACTGTGGCAATGCATAATTTTGTTAAAGTTTTATGACGTACGGAGGTATCTCATCCGAACTGGTGACACCCACGTCACTTCCCTTCTGTTCAGTGATTCTGTTAGGATTTCCGGTTTTGGAAGTCGATCACTCCAGCGTTGTTACGCAGAGCTCGATGATTCTACCCAACACTGATTTCATATATCGGATTTATTTGAGAATGTTGAGAATAATTGCGTAGGAGTATAACGTCATCAATTATGGGAATTCTAATTTCTGAGCTAAAATAAACAATGTCAGAATCTCAGATAGTTCCATAGAGTTATGAATATAAATAGAGGACACTTAAGGCTATTTTGTTGGAGAGGGGGAACGAAGCCGAGAGACGGAAGGGACGAGGCATTTCGGACATCTTGTGTGGTCCCATATTCAGAGACCCTCTTTTCCGAGTATTGCATCTCTCAGGTGCGCTCATCCTCTATCGAAAAAGGCAATCCTCACAGTACTCGGTATAGAGGGACTCTAATGGGGCCACACAAGATGGCTGCCGATGAACCGAATTTGGCTTCATGTGACGTCATGTATGTTCTCTCTATTTTCTTTCTAACTCTATGGATAGTTCATTTCATAAACATGCACATGATTGTATGACTGGGACAGCTTTCCAAAATTTCATTATTGCTTGTCATTTGTCCAATATATTCAAAAATATGAAAACACACACATACTCGCACCGTAGATACGAAGGCCTTTTAAGGAAAACTATCGTTTGATTTGAGTTGTACATGAATGCCAAAGCGAGTAAAAGATAAACGGATTATCTCGATAGAAAACAAGTCAAACAGTAGCATCATTTGCGACAGGGAATAAAATTTATGTCTCTTATCTAGGGTTGCCAGATCTTGTAAATGAAAAACCGGGACACTTTTTTTTTAATTGCTTATCGAAAGCAATTTGTGCATACTTTTGTTGCCATTCTTTCATTCGTTTATTCTATTTACGAAATGCTTCAACTTAAGTTTATTTAAATATACATATTTGGTTTCTTTAGTCTAAAAAGAAATAAGTACAAAATTAAGAAATTTTTAGAGAGGTTCCAAGTAGGGTCCACCATACTGTATCAAATTACTCGTGGTATAACAAAACTTATTGTTATAGATCAACTGAAACACCGAATGAAAGCAATAGCTAGCTTACAAATTGCCTTGAAATATAAATATTTCGCAAATTTTTTAGGATTACATGCTTTAAAATATTTTTAAACACGATGTGTAATTACATAAGCAGGACAAGTGATTAAAACTTACTGTCTAAGAGTTCTGCAGCTAATTAATACATGGAATTTCAAACTTGGTTTATATTTCGTTTACATATGCAAACATATACTATTTCTTATTAGGAAACCTTATAAGTGTGTCTTATGTTCCTCTCAGCTGAAGAGAAAGTCATATGGCATTCAAATTTAAGACTAAGATATTCTGTGTTATTATTTTTACCAAACAGGAAACAATCTTGGTTCAAACTTTAATTTGCAGTTTATTTCCCCTTTAATCACAATCTATATATAAACTGGAGGCGGCACAAACAACAAAATGTACTCTCCACAAGCTGATTAACGGCGCACTGGCTTGCTACAAACAACACAATGTCATGTGACTACATAAGGTTCTTGTCTTCTCCGTTGTTTCTGTCACATAGTGTCACAAGACTATGTAAAATAATGAGGTATCTCTAATTAAGTTCCTATCTCTTATTTGGCGACTTTATCTTATATATATATAGAGGGTGTCTGAAAACTCTTTCGCTGAATAGAAACTTTATATGTAAGATAGAGGTATGCAACTGGTGTAAAAATGTTGGAAAATTAACCAAGTTTTTTTTCCGGCAAGTTTCAATAACGTGGCTGTAGTGTAGCAGTTACAGTGTACAGGAAACGGGCAATGTTCACAAATCGGAAAATTATCGGACAATTCCTTTTTCGTTGAGAACACTATTACATCTCACGTGTACCTTGAGATGATGCAATTGTTTGCTGTTTCTCAGTTGCTTGAGTATTACTCAGAAGTTATTATCAACAAGACGGTGCGCCGCCTCATTGGGTGTAGAGGTTCATGCCTATCATGACAAACTTTTCCCGGACGATGGATCGGTCTTGATGGTCCTATAGCTTGTCCTCCACGCTCTCCTGACCAGGGTTTACGCCAGGATTTTCAGTTTACGGGGTGTAAAGTCAAAATTGTGTGTGTACGTGAAGTTTTGTACGGATTCTATCGATTTTTCCCAGCAAACATTTTTAATCTGGGGGGTGTTGTCGAGACTTTGAGGGGTCTGGCGGAAACACTACTCCTGACATAAGCCCATTAGATTTTTTATATGAGATTATGTCAAGGATAATATCTACAGATCTCCTGCACCAGATTTTGCAGCTCTACAACATTGCATCTATCCCTCCTGCTATGTTGGCTAATATATGGACATAAATAGAAAATCTAGTAGATATGCTACCAAGAGTGCTCACGTGGAGACTTACTAGTGTATTTTCTTGTTGCACATTAAACTTATTTAATTCTCCAACATTTTGGTACTAGTTTCATCTCTGTGTCATGTTTACGACAAAAAAAATCCAAGTTGTGATCAGGGAAAAGCTTTCCGGACACCCTCAAACTTCCAAAGGTGATTCTTCACATCAAAATAATACGAAAGTTCCACTGACAAATTTTCGAAATATTCATAGCTTCCGAAATACAGCCTTCCGAAAGCGTGGGAAAATGAACTCTAAAATTTCATATTTCTAACACCACGAACAGTAGAGCTGATGCGACATGGTACTGTCAGAGACCTTAAACATGCTTGCTCTATTTGAAAATTTGTGTTCCCAAATTGTGACAGATGCGCAAGGGATATCTCAAATAAAGTAGGTAATTCTACGATTTTTTCTGAAGAAGAGGTAAGTCGAAACGAGCATGAATTAAACGATTTTCCGTGAGTAAAGATAACATATCTCATCACTGGTACCCAATGGTTTAATGACTTTGATAACAAACAAAATATTTACTGAAAGTACGAAATTCTTAGGGCTGATTTACATGCAAGCTTGCGTTGCTTGCTTTGCGTGCGATTTGGGTGAGTATCGAATTGAAGCACATGTTTTATTACGTAGTACGTAGAATACGCAATAAAACACATATTTCAATTGGCTACTCACCCAAATCGCACGCAAAGCAAGCAACGCAAGCTTGCACGTAAATAAGCCCTTAGTCCTGATTGTTATACAACCCGCTATTTTGAAGAAAAAAATCGTTCGGTACATGGAATGTGCTTAAAATATTGACTTAGCGCAAATGAATTATTGTTTCCTGGTGGAAAGCCGTCCTATTCATGCCATTTCGACTCATCTTTACTTCAGAGAACTTCTGGGAACTCCCTACTTCCTTTGAGGAATCCATTGTGCGCCAATCTAGGGAATTTTGAAATATGGATTTTTTGATAGCGCAGATTTATCGTTGTTGACGGTATCATGCCGCATCAGCTCTACTGTTCGTGATGTTAAAGGTATGAAGCTCTACAGCTCATTTTCCCATGATTTCGGCATGATATAGCTCCCATACTGCAGATTTTTTTTTAAAAAATGTTAGGCGTCTTGTTTTGATGCGAGGAATCATCTCCCTAAGTTTGTCGGTGTAGTTCATAAACATGCTGCATATATTCAAATAGCATATTGATACAGCAAGCCAAAGCTATGCTTAGCTTGGCTTAGTTTTGTTAGGTTAGATTACGTTAGGTTAGCCTCAATTGAGTTTGTTACGCGCAGTTAGTCTAAATGGAAGTGTAGGTTAAATTAGGTTTGGTTTGGTTAGATCAATATATAAGCTGTTACTATCAAATAGAAGTTAATACGGAATGATGTTATAAAATATCTGTTGGTAGGTAAACGAAATAATTACCCTGTGCACTAAAGCCACGTAATGTACATCTACTACAGTAATGCCATTCTATGCACATCGGCTACATAATATTGTACAAACTATTATACGACTTTTTTGGATATTACCTGTAATTATGTAAGCAATTATATTGTTAATTAATGTATGTTACTTAATGAATGAAGGCTTAATTCCACGTTTATACACGTTCGTAATGCATATGAAAGTTGCACAAAGACGGAGCAGTCTGTTGTTTGCGAATGTAGTTATGGTTAAATGTAAATGTTGATAAATAGATGGCAGACAAAAATGCATTATAAAATTATGAACAACTCTGAATTAGGAAACATTATGTAATGAATGGAAAATGTTAATAGAAACAAACCTGGTAAATAATTGGTCTACCCAACTTATCACTTAAAGTATGTTGTCACTCTTTTAAGTGAAGAAGTAGATTGTAAATAGTGTATGATTAAGTTGTTTGCAGGGTAAAGACATGTAAGAAACTCACAGAGAACTTACTCAAAAAATCATTTTAGTATTCCACTGAAATGCAATAAATACGTCTTCTCATTACCTATATTTTATTTCTACGGCAAACAATTACTGATTTTGCTAGTGTAGCATTTCTACCCGAGGCCAAGATCTATTTAGTAATATTAAGTTTTGCCTCACCCATGTGCGAAAGCCTGGGTTCCCTACAAGTAGGCATCTTAATAAAGTATATGACGTCATCCGGAAGAACTAAAGAGTAATACTCCGAGATCATTGTAGTAAAGAGTCCATGTTCGATATATGAATTAGCTGGCAAATCAAGAAATATACAAAGAATAAGCAACTGTGGAGTGTATGGTATATTTCAATATTTGAAGGAAATATCCTTACACCACATATTACCTACAGATATAATGAAATTCATAACCTAACCTAAAGATAATATTAACCATAACCTCCTTATATTGTTGCTGGCTTACATAATCATAGAACTCTAAAGGTAAGTCTACATTAGGTCTTGTTGATCAACATGTTTGTGTGCGCGAGGATTATCTAAGGACCGTGACAATCTTCAATAAATTAATTTGCTTAACAAGTAACGATGCGTATGCATTCTCCTTGTCTTCAAACTTCCTAACAGGAATGAAATTGTTCATTTTGGTTTACTGCACAAAAATGTGCACTGACTTTGTACATTTTTTTGCGTGACGTTGATAAATTGTCACGGTCTTTAAATAATCCTCGCGCGCACAAACATGTTGATCAACAAGACCTAATGTAGACTTACCATAAAGTAGCTCATTCGATATACATTTAATTATTCCTTCAATTGTTGACACGTACAGGTGATTTCGTCCTCTGACCATTGTACATATGATGGACACTTTTTACGTTAGCATTACGCTCAGGAACACTATGGATGAATTCAGTCACTAAAACCAAAAACCGGGACAAACAGGCGTCCCGAAAGCAGTTTTCGGGACAATTAATTCTTTCGTTGAAAACCGGGACGTCTGGCAACCCTACTCTTATCAAATAAAAACTTTATATGTATCATATTTTTATTATCTATGACAGAATAACATAGTAGAACGTAAAAGAGCCCGGTTTATTCAACAGCGAGTCTCTCGTAACTATGTCTACGACGACATCGCTGCATTCGATGCTACTACATGTTCATTTTTTATCATTAAGTTGACGCGTTTATCTTTTACTCGCTTTGAGGTATACAGAATGGTGTCACGTTGAATGTTGTCAATAAATTTTATAACCATTTTCTCATTTTATGAACTTTCTATGCAGTTTTTAAGCTGCAACGGAAAAAACTAAATATTTCTTTTTCACTAGCAAAGGTGAAATTTATAAAGATTTCATTACTTACCTGATACTGATGGTCCCAGAGTAGACAACGAATTCATATTGTAGTGTGACTGAAACGAAATAAAATAAAGTTTACCAATTAATATTAATACCCATTAATTTTTATTTTTTCTAAACTTACAATTGTGGACTAACATGATACCTGTGGCCTAAGTTCTTTATACAACGGAGAGACGGCGTCCCACAGCATACACTCGTTCTCGGATGAGGACAGGGAAAGTTACGACTAGAGCCTTATTGAAGGTAACATTATAATTTTGTGCTGGAAAGCATGTATCAATCTGCTTTGTCAAATACGGATAAGCAGACAGATTATGGATCATATCATTTTTATTTTTTGCCCCTAAAAACGTAGATTGTTTCCTAATTATATGGTATTACAATCCCAGCATTCGACTGGTAGAATATCGTGAAAAATCTGAGTTAGGATGGCTATCGTTAGCGTACATCGAAACGACGACGCCTCGAAAAGTACCCAAAAAACTTCAAGTTAAAGCTTATGTCTTCCATGGTTATGATCACGTACCGTACTTACGATGGGCATTAGAAAGACACGTAGGTTCAAGTCCCGCTGTTGGGCATACTAACTGGTTGTTCAGGGTTTCCCCTCACTTTCATAAAAAATATACCGATATAGTACCTAGAGAAACATTTTGGCTGCTTTCCCCTTCCCCAACTCCGGGAAAATGCTCACCGAGACAAGTCATTTCTGCTTGCCTAGCCGATAAATATAGATTAAATAAACAAAAATCAGAAATCTGGGAAAGAATAGAAAAGGCACAAAGGCTAATCAAAGGTAAAAAAAGATTTTATGCACTTCTGAAAACCTACCGGCATGTGTAGTCTGAAGACTTTATTGCTATCAAATTAAATAAACAAACGTAGAACTTTTGTTTTAATTGAAATTCAGATACTTAGCGCGTTAAACTAAAACTTAAAAACCTGTTAAGGCTGTAGATCACCCCCGCCATCTTGGTATGCACTTTCCATTGATTAACATGGGAATTGTTTTACTCGTCTTATACTTTTCAGGAGTATAATTTTAACTTCTGTTTTCGCCCAGTTTATCGTCATGTTCTCTTTTACTCAGGCTACTTTATAGAAATGCAATATTTTACACAGGAACAGTATAATTTGCCGTCAACGTATTGTGATTTATATATATTAAAACTATTAATAATACATTATACTTATATATTTGAAGAAACATCACAAACCAAAACTATACAAGAGTCAAAATAACCACCAAGATAAATTTTGTGAAAGCAGAACTTAAATATTCTACTTCCGAGAGGCATAAAATGAGTAAAACTATTCGCGTGTAAATCAATGGAAGGTGCGTACCAAGATGGCGGGGGTGATCTACAGCGTTAACGATATATTATTTCCGGTTATTCCAGTATTTGAACAATCTGCAGTATTTCCGAGCAATTATTCGTACTCTATTGACAGAATCTAAAATGACATTACCTTCAAGCAGTGGCGTCATTTCAGTTTTTGTTTGAGGGGAGGCAAGATAATTTAGGAAAAAAAACCTTATAAGATATATCGTTCGGCCAGGGATTTCGCGAGGATTTTCAGTTGGGTGGGTGGGTTGTAAAGTAAGAATTGGGAGGGTGTATGTAAGTGGAGTTTTGCACGGTTTCTATCCACTTTTGACAGTAAAAGTATTAAAGTTTGGGGATGCATTTGATATTTGGGGAAGAGACATCCCCTACAAGGGAGTCTGGCAGATTCACTATGCTTGACGCATCCTACCTATTTCTAAGCGTAGTTTTTACTTTATACTCTGAATATACGTAATTCACGTGCATATAAGTATATTCTTCGCTGTTAATATGATATAGCTAAATGCAAATAAAACTCATATCTGAAATAAAATACGGAAATTTTAACTAACTTTTTGTAAAGTGTTATTTACAGCAGATGAAAAACTCTTATGTATCAAAACATAAAGTTGGTTTCATTTTAGCAATCATTAACAAGATCTTCAGTAGAAGTTTTCTAAACCTCTTTTCGCTCCACAGCCAAATGATCTACGAGGAGAGTGATTCATCGGAAGTTGATGACTGTTAATTTTTCAGAAAAAAAATCATTCGTTAGAGCTAATATTGATAAAAAAAATTACTACTTGCTATACTTAGCACACAAATAAAAAATACTCCAAAGAAAAAGAATAGCGAGAACAAAGACACAAACAAGAGTTATCTACGTAAGACTTAGATGACGCAAGTTGTCTTGTCTCGTGGCAGTTCTACAAACCAAACCCGGCCATATCCCGAGCCAAACGACTCAGGAATGCCCAGGAAAGAAAACACAAAAGGAGACCTACTAACGTTCGTATTAGAATAATTCTCAGAAACACATTCTGAAAAAGCACACGGCTGTGGTTTACGCTGCTGCTTGTACGCGGACTCAAACGTAACAAGTGCGTAGAAAATTAACAAGGCACCGAAACAAAGCCGAAGCAAAAATTAAAGCAAATTAATTATGAAAAAAGCAAATGTTTTCAACAGAACATGTGCGCACCAAGCAAAAATATCAGATGATTCAATCGAATATATTATTTGGAGGAACGAGCAGTAGCCAAACAGTTCAAGAATCCCAGTTACCAAAGCAATACCCTCTAGAAAGTTATATATAGACAGCTTATAAATGTTTATAAAAGCAGTACACATTGAGGGGTGTACATTCATTTTCAACACCTTGGAAACACACCTTTCAGCTAGTATGTGCTGAAGCAGAACAATGAAAACACAACTCTTCTGACCTCTTCTGAAAGATATAAAAACGAATAGGCAGACCAAAGTACTCGTCTTCTACACACTTATGCCCAAAATGTTCATACATGAACAAACACCATGTACCCAAAATAACATATAGGTTACCGAGTAGGAATCCTCTGTTATACGCAAGGTCACAAGCTCAATCCTCGTAGAAGTTCATGAAACGAAGGTTTGGAATACATTTTACAAAAAATCTGTAGTTCCAATCCTTAAAAATTCAACAAGAAACAAAGCACTAAATGTGAATACTCATACAATAACAAAAAAGTGCAATTAATTATAATAAACATCAGAATACATGCCAGTCACATTTGTGCTGTCGAGCACAAGAGACGTGTAGACACAAACCAACCAGAAAACAAAGGACTCTGAGCCTAGAACCACTAACAAGAAAGCAGCTAAAAACAGCAGAGAATAGAAACTTATACAGCAATTGGCTCAGTAAAAGGGATGCAAAATTGGTACTTACGCATTCTAAGGGGGTTCCATACCATAAATTTAAGAACCGAAACTGGAATACGAACTGTGATGATTCCGGAAGGGCCATGTTTCATGTCTCATGCCAGACTAAGTTTCAAAAAACCAGCCGGTATTTAATTATAAAAATGAACTATTGATTCAATAATTTTAACAATAAATTACTAACAATGAACTGTTCCTCTTCTATTAATAAAAACGTTGTTAAAGATATTCTATTTCACTTTTTCTTTATTTTATTATTTTAATCAAAATATTTGTGTTTTCGCGGCGCGGCACGGGGCAGGAAAGCAATTTCGCGGCATACTAGTGTGACCGTGCACACCCTTTGAGAATGATATGTCTAGACAACGTTGGACAGGCACCGCACAGGGTTTCTCGGCGATCCAATTGTAACTTTATGCAGACGTAATGCAGAATTATTCTTGAGCGGATACAAAGTATATAGATATAAACTCTTTTACAGAAGACGAAGGTAAACACCAGATTAAAAAAAAAACAACACTATAAATAAAATTAAAAATATATCATAAAATCTTTTTCTTATTTTCGATTTTTTGTGTGAGGTCGGCGCCAAATTAATTACTATAACAAGCAATTAAAACGTACTGAGTTACATTGCGTAGCACATTACAAGTAGCTGTTTTAGTTATGCATTTGGTTCGGAACTCCTACAAAGGATCGAAATTGAGAAAAGTATGTTATTTTTCTTTACCTTTTTAAACTGTATTTTTAAATCTGTTTAATTTGTCTTTTTAAAGTTGGTGTTTTTTTTACGCTTTAGTGAGTGTCGGAGGGGTCGATTGCCCCCTGCCCCCCTTAATGACGCCTCTGCATTCAAGTCCCGTACATATGGACACACGAAATCACATTATAATAAAATAAGGCAGAAGAAGAAGAGTGAATCACAACAATGATTTAATTGTTGCTCGAAAATATTCTGCATCATATCACCAACTCTCGAGACAATTTCACACTAATTTCCTCTCTCTGAGTCTACGAAATACAAACATTGAATGCTTGACTGCAGATTCTAAACGGTAAGGATAATTTGAATAAACACGACGATTCGACAAACAGATTTCTCCCTCTGTATGCTTTTGATTAGTAATTCTCTGGTAGGTGGTTTCATGGAAGGAGACGCTTTCCTTACATTGATCAATCAATCTGACTACAATAATAACCTCACATGGGTAGGAGGGGGGGGGGAGTTGGCGTTAAATTCTACCCGGAGTTTGCAAGTTGCTTTCGAAAAGGGTACTTTTCCACTGTTTTATATTGATATTACTCTTTAAGGTACTGAGGGCGTTAAACGAATATGAGAGTGCCAACGTGAAACTTGAGGAGCGTCGAGATGAGGTAACTGGGTCAAGTTTTAGAAGAAAAAAATAGCTAACAAATATATTGTATAGCTCGGAAGAGGGGGGAAGGGCAAGATTAGTGTGGTTATACATTCAAATGAAATGTCAGAAATCCAAGAGGATATCTATCACTAGCGCCTCAACGTAAAATGATATATTTTCGAAAGCTTGAAAAAACACGATTTAATCGAGTATGCGATAAAAAAAACCACCGTACCTGACTTACCTAACCTCCACGTAGCCTTCGTCACTAACTTTATTAAATTTCCGGGACTACCAATATACCAAATTGGCAATTGGAAATTAGCTGCTTGTCAGTCTTATTTACGGTTAAGGAGTAATATTTACTATTTAACGCTGTAGATCACTCCCGCCATCTTGGTACGCACCTTCCATTGATTTACACGGGAATTGTTTTACTCATTTTATGCCTCTCGGATGTAGAATATTTAAGTTCTGCTTTCACAAAATTTGTCTTGGTGGTTATTTTCACTCTTGTATAGTTTTGGTTTGTGAAGTTTCTCCAAATATATAATTATAATGTATTATTAATAGTTTGCTATATAAATCACAATATGTTAACGGGAAATTATACTGTTCCTGTACAAAATGTTGCATTTCTATAAAGTAACATGAGTAAAAGAGAGCATGACGATAAACTGTGCGGAAACAGAAGTTAAAACTATACTCCTGAAAAGTATAAAACGAGTAAAACAATTCCCATGTTAATCAATGGAAAGTACGTACCAAGATGGCGGGGGTGATCTACAGCCTTAAGGAGTAATGCGCCTGCGCGAGAATGGCCCCGTCTTAATAGGACTTTCTGTATAGAGACACTACTGAGATATCGAGTTAATTGATGTCAGGGACGGTGCTACGGAGAGGCGGAAAACTAACTGGAATGAAATAGTTGAGTGTCATAAGGGAAACAACAACTTTTGTTCATCGTATTTTGACAATAATGGATCAACAATCTTCTTTTGTTATGAAATATATATTTATAGCAAGATTTTTTTCAGAATCATTCGCCCTTACTCCTCTCTAAGGAGAGCACGGAAACACTTCCAGTATGGATAGCCCACTTGAAGTTAACAGCACTTTTGCGTATGTCCACCGCTAAACAGGCACTGAACAAAAGAGCGGTTGACGTACTTTGGTACGTCACAAATATTACGCGTTAGGCTTAGAAACTCATTACTAAACAAATCATCATTTAAATCAATGGACTGTAACAAAGATTACAACTTTAGATATAATATATCGCAGAATATCGCAGTGATTCCGCCAGACTCAACTTGGGGGTGTCACTCCCCGATCCTCGAGAACACCCCCAAATTTAAAATTCTTACGGTCAAAAATAATAGAAAGCGTGAAAGCAAAACTTCACTTACGCTCTCCCAATTTTGACTTTACACCCAACCTAGCCCCAACTGAAAATTCTGTCGGAAGTCCCTGGAATATCGTGCTTTAAAATACCAACGCAAAATCGACAAACGTAATTATGAACCTATGTGTACACTAAATAGCAGACTGAAACTTGAAACGATGCTTTTATTATTATTATGTGAGAGACGTTTGCGTGAGGCAAAAGAGAAAACAGCAATACAGTATTGATTATGAGTGTGCATCAATTATCATCGTCTCGTTTTTTATTGTTATTACGTTCGCTTGTAGCCTGCCTCGTGGAAATAAAATATTACTAGGTTTACACACACATACTACTCATACAGGTTTTTTTTCTATCTTTTTATTTTATACTGTTGTTGGTTACTTTGTGTTTGTTGTTGATAATATGATTGAATTGCTTAAGGCGACATGTGATACATTTGTCATAACAGAATCAGCTACTTCTGCTACAGATGTAGCAATAACAGCATAATGGGTGTGAAAGGATATACGGTTAGCAGCTGCCAGCAAATAAAATGTTCTCTCTCTCACCAAATGCCCCCATTTTTTTTTAGAATTTTATGTGTTTCCATATTTTATATATATATATATATATATATATATATATATATATATATGTGTGTGTGTGTGTGTGTGTGTGTGTATGCATGCGTGTGGTTCATCCTCGCCTTTTCCTCTTAATTTCCCGTCATTATTCAGAGGGTAAATATTCACAGAAGTGGCGTCACCGTGGTTGCACTGCCATCTATCAGCGTTTTCCTCAAGTATATGATGAACGATAATAGAAATCTTTCCAAAGTGTCGCTTCAAGCCGGTTGGCTGTCTCAGGGCGGTTTTTCTTGCAGGTGCTCGTCGCGTGTTTTGCTTGTGATTTCTATGAGTAGCCAATATAAACTCATATTACATCTAGAACAAGTGTTTCAATTGGCTATTCAGCCAAATCGCAAGCAAAGAACGCAACGCACGCTTGCATGAAAATCCACCCTCAGGGAGTAGAGCATCTGATCGCTAGACGGGTGGCCAAGATTCCATTTCCGCCCAGGCCAAGGTTTCTTCTCTTTGTTTCTTCACAACTGTACTTTTCTTCTTAGTACTCATTAAAAATTATCTGCCTTTGTTTCCTTTTGTATTTTCAACTGTTTACACAATTCACGAAAAAAAAGTAAAGTTAGAAAGTCAGGTTAGCTTTGTTTTTCGTTATAAGCGATGTAAATACTAAACAACACGTTTCCACAAAATTGCTTTGTATCTTTTTCTTGCCTAAGTATAACAGGTTCATTCACTCGGGCACCAAGAACGACGCAGGGTAAGGTAATTACGGTTTTTCATTCACGCGCTAGCCGCATTATTTTCTTGCGATTGGGCTGAGTCGAGGCTATCGAAGTGGCCTTGGCTGAGTAGCCAACTGAAACACGTGTTTAGTTATTTGTATTGGCCACTCATAGAAATCGCAAGCATTCACCGAGTGTGTACATGAAAAGTCGGTCTTATACTTTCTTTATTTCATTGTTAGCGATGCAAAATAACTCATTCTCTGTGCTGACGTCACTTCAGAGAATATGTAATTAACGAGACGGGCGTTTGTTGAGGTTATTATTATTATTATTATTATTATTATTATTATTATTATTATTATTATTATTATTCAGAAATTTGAAAAGGCCTTTCCAGCTTTTGCTCATTTTTTACAATGTTTAAATGACTCAATTTCTTCCATTCATGCGCTTCCTTCATTCGAACTTCGATATATAGATAATGGAAATGACTGGCGAATCTAAGATGGATCGATATATCGAATATTCATATATTGAAAAATACATTTAGTTCAAAAATCGAGGAAAATCAATATCATCCACATTGAAGAATCATTAGTAATAGTATATGCTGTTGTTTACATGGAAATATCTTTGGATATCAAAAATCATTTACATCGAAATAACGCTGGAACTCGAATATCATTGATATAGAAAACTTCTTTGGAATCGAAAATCATTCATATCCTTTTAGTTTGTAATAACAGAATCACACGAAATTCCAAGAAGGTTATTCTGCTCGCCCATGCAGCCGATAGACTATGTTGTGTAGACAAGGCAATGTTAGGTTGGATTAGTTACATAAAATATCGTAGTTCCATGCATAAAACTACGTAAGAATATCATGGTGGCAAAAGTTAACTTTGTCATGTAGATTCTTCTTCTTTCTCTCCGCCTTTTCCCACCTACAGGGGATCGACATTCCTGATGAGTCTTCTCCATAAAGCCCTATCCTGAAATTCTTCCCCTGACAGACCTTTCACCCCGAGATCATTTTTAACCCTCTCTTTACCTCTCTTGCCTTCCCTCTACCTCTCTTGCCCTCCACTTCCATTGCCATCACTCTTCAGATTACATATTCATTTGTTCTTCTCATTACATGTCCATGCCACTGCAGTCTTCTTTCTTGTATCTTCTTAGATATCTCTACAACTTTGGTTGTACCTCTTTCTCTTACATTTCTCACTCTGTCTATTCTTGTTATCCCACACATCCAGCGTAGCATTCTCATTTCTATAACATCTAATATATTTTCTTGTGCTTTCTTTATCGACCATGTTTCTGCTCCGTACATCGTTGCTGCTCTAACTAGGGATGTCAATCCGCTCGGTTCGAGTGGCGAGTCTAACGCTTGAGTCTAGTCGTTTTTCGAACTTGACTCATTGTAAACCAGTCGCAGCGTGAGTCTCTCTCAGCAACGACTCGACTCGACTCGAGCAGTTGTGATCACTGACTCGACTCGACTCGAGTCTGACCGGTTCGCGACTCGAGTCGAGCGAGTCGTTGACATCGAAATAACTAAAAAAAGTTTTTTTAAATACATTATTTTCTTAATCAATTCATACTAAAAAGTAAAAAAAAAAATGTTTATGCATGACTAAAAAGAAAAAAGAATGGGGCGCGTCATTTCAAGAATTAATGAAGTGACTGTATATGAGAGCACGCACCATGCTTTTCTTTTTAGGCATGCATAAACATTTTTTTTCTTCTTTTTAGTACGAATTGATTAAGAAAAGAATGTCTTTAAATAGTTTATTATTTTTTATGTTTATTTAGTTTCACTATTTGCTTTTTCTTTCCCACTAACTTTGAAAACAATGATACTAGTAAGCATGATAGTCGATGTGAAGTTAGTTTATTGATCTCCTTGGCAACGTAATTGTTGTTCTAAGTTTTCTTGAATAACTGAATAACTAGAAAACAGAGATAGCTTTATATAAATTATAAGGTAAGATAACTTTGCATTACTATGACATTGTCCACTGACTCCTTTTCTGACGGTTGTGTCAATCCGCTCGGCTCGAGCTGCGAGTCTAACGCTCGAGTCGAGTCGTCGCTCGAGCTCGACTCACAGTAACCGAGTCGCAGCGTGAGTCTCTCTGAGCAGCGACTCGGCTCGACTCGAGAACATAGTGAGCTCCGACTCGACTCGACTCGAGCAGCTCTAAGTACCGACTCGACTCGACCCGAGCACATAGTGAGCGCCGACTCAACTCGACTCGAGCACATAGTGAGCACCGACTCGACTCGACTCGAGTCGAGCGAGTCGTTGACATCCCTATATAGCTCTAACCACTGTCTTGTAAATCATCCCTTTGTTCTTCACCGTGATTCTGCGGTCGCAGAGAACGCCACTTACTTTCTTCCAATTTCGACATCCCTTCCGCATTCTGTGTGTTATTTCAGAGTCTAAATAGCCTGACAGATCAACCTATTTTTTTTTTCACTTTATTCAATGGTACTTCTTGCAACATCACTTCCCCATTTTCTTCTCCGTTAAACTCTAATACTCTTGTTTTCTTTCTACCACTCTTTAGGCCTCTATCTTCCAGAGACTTCCTTCAACTCTCTGCTTTTCTTCTGCCCTATTACCTAGTCGGGTCATAAGTTCTGTCCCAAACTTGTACGAAAAATTCCAGTAGTTAGGAATGATGTATATGAAAATAACCTAGCATTGATGTAAAACGGTAATGTTGGTTGAACTTGCAACACCATTGTTTTCTTTTGTTTCTTGCAGAGTGAAGATGGAATGGGGAAAGAAAGAGGATCGTATCGCAGTTCTGGCCTTACACAAGTGCGGACACCTTACGACGACTATCTTTTAGTTACTGCGGAAACTGAACATTACACAAAAATGTGTATATCGCACCATACAGCGATATAATGAAACATCGTCTATCAAGGATAAGCCTCGCACTGGTAGACCTCGCTCGGTTAGGACACCAGCTATCGTTAAGGCAGTGAAGGCACGAATCGCCCGAAATCCGATCCGTAAGCAGAAACTCATGGCTCTGCAAATGAACATATCGCGATCATCAATGAAAAGGGCAATCAATGAAGACCTAGGACTGCATGCCTATCGCAGAAGGACAGGCCATCGGTTAAATCAGCGCTTGATGAGAATGCGACGCGACAGATCAAAGTTGCTCCTGCAGCAGTACGCGGAAAACAAACATCGACAAATCTTGTTTACAGATGATAAAATTTTCCCTGTTGAACACCTCAACCACCAGAATGACAGAGTGTATGCTACAACCAGTGCTGCAGCATGTGAACAAGTTCCCCGAGTCCAGCGAGGTCATCACCCCGCATCAGTGATGGTTTGGCTGATTGTGTCGTACTGGGGCCCCACTGAAGTCCATTTTTGCCAAAAAGGTGTCAAAATAGGTGCCAAAGTGTACCAGGAGGACATTCTCGACAAGGGGTGAAACCTCTTGGAAACACTCTGTTCAAAAATAAGCCTTGGGTGTTCCAACAAGACTCAGCACCAGCTCACAATGCGAAATCGACTCAGGAGTGGTTTCGTCGCAACAACATTGCGTTCATCATCACCGAAGAATGGCCGTCGTCCAGTTCAGACTTAAATCCTCCTGACTACAAGATCTGCTCCTATTTGGAGGAGAAGGTGTGATCTCAACCTCACGTAACTTTGGACCGTTTGAAAACTGCTATAGTGAAAGCAGTGGCTAACATAGACATGAATGTGATGCGTGCTGCCATTGATGATTGGCCGCGTCGTTTACGAGCCTGTGTCCAGGCAAGAGGAAACCATTTTGAATAAATGTTGTTCCTAATTCATTGTTACTTATCATTGTTTTATTTCGCAAAATATTTTCATTTTCCTCCGCGTATTTTACTTGTTATAGTCTTTTACAGTTGGGACAGAACTTATGACCCGACTAGGTAGTATTGCATAGTACGTACTGGTTTTCTTCAATAAATGCAAAGATTATCATAAAACGCGGGCCCTAATATAGAAAAAAAATACTTTGAATTTAGCAGGCTTGGTAATTTAAAAACTGGTTTAAACCTAAGAAACTTCATTTTACTTAAGATGATGGGAAAAAAAAAAAATAAAGACATTTGGTTGATCGTCCCCACATCTCTAATCCTAAGGTAAATAATCTAAGAGGATGTTCACGTTAGGGCTCTTATTCCATATTCAACACAATTATCGCATAGGAGATTTCAATTGCACATAACGCTTCCGATATGGAAATAGTATCTTAGGGCTGCTTTTCTTGCAAGCGTGCGTTGCTTGTGACTTGGGTGAGTAGTCAATTGAAACACATATTACACGTAGAACACACAATAAAACATTATTTCAATTGGCTACTCACCCTAATTGCAAGCAACGCAAGCGTTCATGAAAATCAGCCCTTACGGTTGAGAAAGGAAAATGGGACGAAGGTTGCCGTTTCAAACGTCTGTCTATATTCACGTGATGGCTAGTCAGCAGCCAGCTGCAGCAATCCCTGCTATCACATCCATGACCTCAGGTGCGTACTCATGCCTTCTCCTTTTTTCTATCGATCTGAGAGGGGTCGACTACAAAACAAAGAGCGGATTTTTTTAGAAGAAAAAAAACAAGAGAGAGAGAGAGAGAGAGAGAAGAGGCTAGACTGCGAGGTATTCTAATTAACCCTTCATTATAATCCCTGTGGATAGATTATCTTAATACGAGCACCTCAACCACAAAAGGACATTTCAATTCCAGACCTTGTTTGTAGAAATTAAAATCATTAATGAATAGCCTATATACTTTTACAAAAGAGATTCGAAAATGTATACTGAAATTGCGAGAGGATCAAATCTTGTAATACAATTACTAAAATTTACTTTTCCGCTTATAAGTGGCATACTACAATATAAAATAAATGCTTATTTCCAAAAGCATGATGCGAGGAAATAGGAAAACGATGCTGCAGGGAAGAATAATATGTGTTTTTGTTAGGTATGAGCTGTACGTAACGATACTGGAGTGCTCGATTAGTATCTAAAAATGGATAGATCTTTAGTACTGGACTGTCCGTATAATAGCATATCCTTTAAATAATGTTCAGAAGCCCCACACAGTAATAACAACCGTAAAAATCTGAGCTAGAACTGAACATATAGACCATAGTGGATTAGGCTGGAAGAGGACGGTCGAGATTAACTGTCTCATTCGCTCTCTGACTACATAATGATTAAATTTTTAATGACATCGAGCAGTCCAGTACCGTTTTAAAGCCAATTGAAGTTGCTTTATTTTATATCTATCAAAAACAGTATTCGTGCATACTATATTTGTACTATAGAAACCATTACGTAAATCAAATCCCTTTGCCAGAAAACGTTTGGTTCTAAGCCGCAGATCTGACTAAATCGAACTTAGCCAATCTACCGTAATAACATGAACGGAAACACAATTAACATAATTAATTAGCAAATCGTTTACTCATTTAAAGGACTGCATAGTACATTCAAGCTCATATAATATTACATCAATGATCGTTTCTGAACCTTTATCGAGTATCATACAAGACGTCTTCTTGTATCTATCTCCGAATATTTGTTATTAATTACTTATGAATAAAATCACGACCATGAAAGAACTTTTTATTTTTTAATCGACTGTTATATTTTCATTTTGTTTTATTGAGTTTGTACGTTTCTTCTATTTTGCACAAACTTTGTACTTCTCTTCCCCTTCAGTTGAAGAAACGCTAATCTTCCATATTGTGTTTACTCACATCTAGTTCGTCTACTTTATACATATAAGGTTCATATGTTTAAGAAATTCGGGTAGACTTATTACCGATTCACTATTTCGGTTTCCGTTCTATGCTTAATTCCATTTGGTTCAATTCATCTGTGATGTTGTCCTTTCACTGTATTGGTCGGATTCCGTGTCAAAACATAATTCATTTTCTGTTGTACACATCGCCGCAAAAGATGCGACTCTCACTGCCCGGCAGTTAGGCAACCCAACCGACGCCTTTCTCTCATGTAAATGCTTCAGGTAAAGAGCTCGGTCTTCTCCTTTCCTCCCAGCTAGCAAAGATCAGAAAAGAAAAAAGGTTCTCACAAAATTTTTCTAAATATGTATGATTTCTCATAGATTGGATGACAAGAATCCGGCGAAACAGCATGTAAAAAATACAATGCAGGGAGAAATTTATAAATATACAAACAAAACACGGAGAGTAACTGATGTCACTAAAGACAAGAGATGGATTGGACAAGGAAGGTTACATATAGAGGAAAGGGAGAGGAAGGAAAAGGAGACAGAAAACAGGTAGAAGTTTGAGAAAGCAAACGTAACAAAGTAAACAAAGGGACTAAAATAAAAATTCACATGTTCTCGGAAATCGAATAGTGAGATAACAGGAACTCTAATAGTATTTTGTTGTGAACAATTCAAATGTGCTGAGGGTTTCGAAATTCATTAGCCCTGCCACACATTATGCGTTCAATTTAATCCTTACAGAGAAAAATCTGTAGTGAGATGCAGCCTTTGTTACGAATCCTGAAGTAACTAATTTGTATGTCATTTAATTGAATAAACAAATGTTAACGTGCTTACATCTTAACAGATGTAAACAATGCAGAAAATAAATTTATCAACCATTTTCTCGGAACATGAAGCTACACTTTCGTTTTCAGCACTCTAGCTGGTAAAGTAAGTTAAGTGGTAAAATGCTCGATTTCTGAGAGCAATAACAAATTGACAGCGGTTCCAATCCTGTTCGAGTCATACATTTTTTAAAAATATAATCGCTTGTTAACAATAGAGCAGTGATTTTACTTAAAGAAATGACATTTTGTATAGAATTTGTGAGCAAAGCATCATTTATCTCCAAATTTCTAACAGTATCTTGTTCCACACGTTCTGTCATTTTGCCCAGAATGGAACTCCGACGAAGAAGACCAACACAACACTACACATTGGCTCAGTGTTATCAGGTCGAGGAAAATTTCCCTGAAAACGGGAAAATCTGGGCCAAATAAAAGGGGAAGGGGAAAAAATTAAAAATCGGGAAATTTTGTTGCATCTTTTTGGCACATTTTTAAAAAAATCCATTAATTTTTAAAGAAAACTTAGAATCCGGGAAAATTTTACAAAAAAAAGGATAGTTGTTCAGTATTTTGAGGAAAATATTGCGACAAAAACTTGACAATACTGCATTAGCTGCTTAACGGATATGTGTATAAACACTATGTGTAGTGTTGCAATACAACGTTCACTACTGTGCTCAGAAAAAAGAAGGTCGGATACTTTTCAGATGGCACTTGTATATTACATACCTTATCTAACTTCATTTACATCCTGAAAACAATAAGAAAATTAATATATCGTGTTTAATGTATGTTTTAAATGTTGTACGTATGAGTTGAAAGCGTTCACACGCAACAGGACTGTTTTCATATTAGAAGTTTCGTTACTATTGAGTTTTGACACTAATATTAAAATCTTCCTGAATACTCTTAAAAGTGAGGTAAACTACCAATTACTTAGGTCATTTACTTTGATAATTAGCTTACATTGATAAGGTGGAAAGGCAGGTATGTTCTACTGCACTGACTAGTTTAGTTCTACTGTGTCCAGTGACCCTCACCCTCCGGATTTTAGCTCGGTGCTATGCGCTCATGACGAATGCATATCAGCGCTGCCTTTTATATGATATTAAATCCGTCTCAGAACTGTCATGTTGTAGCGGAACTTACCAAATTTTAATCTGACGATCCCTTGTGGATGAAAGTTTAAAAGAGAACTAATGAATTTCGAAACCATCAGTTTTCACATTTGAATTGTTCCCACAAAATGCTATCAGAATCCCTGTTATCTCTCATTATTCGATGTCCGGGAACATGTGAAATTTTAGCCCACTTATTTCCTTTTCTGTTTCCCCTTCTTAATCTCTTGGTTGTACAGTCTATTGATTACTTACTCTATGGTCAATGTTGGAGATAGATTATATCTGTTAGCTACTCTATGGTCTGACGTCATGGCCAATGGTTTTACGCTATTTTCATGGTACTACTGGATTGTTTATAAACTTGGAGGTAAAAAGAAAATCGTGAATCAGTTGTTATTGTTCTTCCTGTTCAATTTTAAGCAGTAACATTAATACAGATTTTGGTGGATCTTCTTCCGTACAATTATCTAAACAAATAATACGAAAGGGGGATAAAATTTAAGCACACTGAATCAAATGGCCGACGCAACATCAAGATAACATTTTCTTCAAGGCAGGGTGCTAATAATTTCGTTACTAATACATAACTCCATAGTAAATATAATCTCAATGTAAAAACTCCATCAGAATTGCTCCAGAAGTCAGGAATTATCTTTGGCATCCCCATCGATATGCCTATTGAAGAAATTATAAATAACATAGAATGTTCTTAAACAGTTCTCAATGCACGACGTATAACAAAAAGGGCAAGGAACAATTCTGGTGAAGCGCAGATTCAACCCACTGAGATGATTGAAATAGTAATGCAAACTCAAGTATTACCCAAATTCATATATGTATAGTGAAGTTAACTAAAAACCTATTGGTAGTCGCTCGGCACCCGCGGTGCGACATGCGGCGTAGTCGGTTCTGTGTGGGATGCTGATACTAGCTGGGATGTAGACCACCTGTTGTTGCGGCCACCTGAATAGACGTGACCAGTTTTTGGTGCAGGATGACTAGCAGTTGTAGACACAGCCTTCAGTCGAGAGCGGCCAGACGTGGATAGCTTCCAGACGTGCTGCAGCTCTCTGCTGTTGGGGAACGGCTGCTTGCTGCGTATCCGTACACTTGCTGGGATGAGGCCCCTGTTGTGTTCCGGCCACCTGTGGGATGCAGCCACTAGTTTGAAGCGGTCACATCGACCGGATGCGGCTACAACGAGTGTTTTGCATGATTCAACACAAACACATGCTAACAGGATGCGATTCATAGTAGTCATACAGACTTTTACCTGGGTTTTTCCACTCTTCTTGCATGCGTGGTTTACCAGGTAAACTATCTAGTTTGAACCGATAAAGGGATTTTTACAGAATATACAGCAATGCATATTCTGGTTTTTGCCCTCTTCAAGAAAACATTCTCGCGTGTCTCTATCTTCTTGCTTC
The DNA here is from genome assembly GCA_022664845.1 of Lepisma saccharinum. NCBI lineage: Eukaryota > Metazoa > Arthropoda > Insecta > Zygentoma > Lepismatidae > Lepisma > Lepisma saccharinum. The sequence continues at coordinate 142,293 of JAGDQP010000060.1, forward strand.
ACCTTCAGCCAAAATTCTCTAATTCTTCAGACTCTCAACCTCTTACTTATGTAAAAGTTGCTTCGGATAAAAAAGAAGTAATCAAAAGTCTTTCGTAGCCCAGAACAGCTCTGAGTCTACTCTACAAATTCCTCAAGATACTATGGAATCTAAGCTAGCTAATAATGCTATTCCGAACACAGGAAAAAAAAATAAAAGAATGCGAATGCAGGTAGATGAAAATTCCAAGGTTACAGATGATGCTTCCAACTTAGCAACTATAACAATGAAGAAATAGATGCAGAATTAGTTATTTGTACAACAAGAATTACAAAATTTGAACAGGAATCAAACTATTATGTGTGATGTCTCTATTGACCCTCGCAGGCCATCTGCCGGTGCAGTGATAGATCATTTTCTCGATGAAGGCGAAGTCGTGAGTTTCCAAGACAGTCGACAGATGTCTCTGAGTTAGCTGTTATAAATTGCGTGTTCACTTAAATATTTTGGAATTTATATATATATATATATATTTTTGTCTAAATTTAGTTTAATAATTTAAACTATTCTTCTGGTATACGTGGTCTATAGGTGGCAACGGCAGGTAGCTATTATTTAGAGTTAAATTGTGATAAGGCGGTTGATGTTTCGGTGACGTCATGGTAATTCGCGTTTTTATTTTATTAGTTAGAGTAATATTTTATTTATGCTAGAAGAACCTACTAATTTCAAGTGCTATTGGACATTTCTTTCTTTAAATGTGTTTATATTTATTTTTTTCCTTTTATTCTTTGTTAGGATTTAGTTGTATTTTTGACTCGATTGAGCGGTACTCCGTGCGGGTCGGTTGGAGATCCCCCCGTACCCATACAAGTATGTATTGTATTTGTCGTCACCCCTACAAAACTTCGATATTCTATATGATACAATAGATTGAAGGATTCTACGGTCATCAACATATTTGGTGAGTCAATTTTGTCTAGTTATGATATAAATCCCAGGCCAGTAATGGTAGAAGTGAACTACAAGTCAATTTAGTTAATTGTTTTTCATCAGCCTCGTGATTTCGACCCGACGCCATGATGGAAACTTTTGAGTAAAGTGGAATTAATTAACATCTAGTGCCCAGTAAGGGAATATTGGACCTTTTTTTATTCCTTCGTGGGACACAATAAAGTGTCCTATAACATCATCGTTTGTGTTCCGAAGGCGAAAGACATTTAAAAATGGAAAAATAAAACCTTATCTTTAGCTCCTGGCGTGAGGAATCACTTGGCATGTTTTGGGCGAAATTTAAGTTTGGAGACTAATTCGAAATTTATTATTTGGTATCATGTATTTGATTTTTCTGCATATGTAACCTTCAAAAGTCTGAACTAGCAGGATATGTAAAATTTTATACCTGTTAAATCTGAATATTTAAGAAACAGTCGAAGCATGTAGGATAGTTACGGAGTTTTGGTTTGTGTACATATGTTTGTGGTGTTTTAGGGGTGACATTTGGAGTCACTTCACCTTTTCTTGACCTCTTCTAGGCACTTCAATGTTTATTGGTTTTACAAGACGGTTACCATGCATCAAAGTAACGTAAATCGAGGAAGAGATATTTTAATGGAATTTGTACGTTTGCATGACATGTTTTATGGTATGGAGAACAATGTAAATAACACTACTATTCTTATGAAGTATTATGATGTTCGTTCTTCGTAATATCCTAGACTGTGCATGCATTATAGTGGCTATGAATTTTTCATTGATACTAACCTTGATGCATGAATCTATTATGACATACAGTATGTGTGTAAATTGTTGTTATGTTATGTGTGTAGTTTGTTTCTGTCATTTCTATAGCTATTCTTTAGTATATGCAACAGTCGAAGTCTGTAACATTTGAGTTTGTTTGTTTGTGTTTGTGACTTTAAATTTATGATTTAACCTTTGTCTATGGAATGGATAAACTAACCTATGGAAAAATAACTGTATTTACCTGTGCATGCTACATTACCTTACCTAATAGCTTGAGAGCTATAACAGGTAACAATTGGCTCAAGTATATGATGCAACAGTATGTATTCTAGCTTTATCGTAGGGAATGCAAGATTTTTTTTTTCAGCTCTACCCGTAGGGCTGGGCAGCCATTTTGGCAACTTCCGGAGCACACTTGGAAACACTTCCGGTACGGCACAGAACTTTTGCGTAAACAGAATCGGCTGATAAAAAAATCTTGCATAGAGAATAGTACGTACATACGTCCTTTTATTATTTCTTTTCGTCTTTTATGAGACTGTGTTTTTAATTATTCAGTAGATTGAAATATCTATTTAGAATATTATATTCTTTTACTTATCGGTCATTTCGTACATTTCATAGCGGAACACTAATTTATTTAGCTACTACTAATTGCAACGTTTCGAAATACCTGTTGGACCAAGAGTTTTCATTATAGAATGTCGCCTTCTTTTCCTTTAGATCAATAACAATGTGAAACGTCGTAAGTGCCAAAACTAATTTTATGTATTTATAAGTTAACTTACATACCGACAAAACCAACTATGGCTCTAACTTCATGAATATGAACTATTTTTAAGCTTATTATTCTTTGGAACTACTGTGTATAGGTCACTTGGGAAACGGTTTCGTCAAAAACAGACATATTCCCAAGAAAATGATAGTTAGAACGTCTGACTATCCACCATTCAATGATTGTTCTGCAGTACGACCTGTCTTGGCTCTAGATTAACTATACTCTCACTTCTCGTTATCATAAACAAACAAACTTCAATTAATACTCACATAATAAACGCTGCCGGTTGCACTGTCGTAATTGCCCTGGGTTGATGCTGGCTTGAATTGTGGTTGCAGCCTGTAGTTCTCAGCAGAGATGAACCCTGGTTAAAAACAAGAAAAATGAAAAATAATTAGCATCCATATCAATTAACATTACGTATTTGAAGTAAATTGACAGAATATTAAATATATGATTACGATAATTGCATTTGCTATAAAATGTCACTGATGTTGGAGAGGAAGGGACAATTAATTAAATGACAATTCTCCGGAGATTGAAGCAATCCCGGTATTAGCAACATGCTGTATTTCCGCAACAATGGATCGCGAATTTTCATACACACACACGGAGTGACCGCTGAATTATAACCAGCTCTATGAAAAGTGAATGAAGCCTGTTTATATTAGTAAATATATTACTTTATTAGCACAACCAACATCATGCTATTCTATTGGCTTCAATATCTTTAGTATGCTAAGCAAGTCTACGCCATTGCTCGCACAACTGATTTTTATTCGTATTTGAACTTTCGTCCCACCCAAGGGGGTTTAAATAAGAAAATGATGCATTCAGAAGCAATATTGATTGTATTGTTTTAAGATTATTTTATCTCGTCTCACACATCACTTTTTGTGACCTTGAAAATTGGCAGTGTTCATCCATTCTTTGCTTCCACACGCCCAGGCATAGGCCAACCAATAAGACGCAAGTAAATCCGAATTCACCAGCCAAGATTAATCGAAAAGCGGCGTCAAGTTGACCCAGCTTAATTGTATTCGGCCAGTCGATCCGTTTCCCGTATCTAAATCCATGAAAACATCAAATACAAGGATATTTAAAATATTACCAAAATTGTATAAACAAACAGTTCCATATATAAAAAACGGCGCGGTGTCATATTGGCACGAAACTTCGCTTACATATACTAATTTTATGTGACAGTCTATTCGAGTACAGTTAGAACGACGTCCAGCCCAGTCATAACTTTTCTGTATGTTTTATAATACAGGTTTTAGCAAAGCTCTGTAAATGCTCAATTACGCACAAATGTCCGAAGGAAAATGGCTGCTACGATCAAATGGTGAGAAGAAAGCTATCTCATGCCGTAAAGAAAGAATGAAGCTAAAACACAATTGAGCATTGACCAAGGCGACGTACCTGATTGGTTAACGAACAACTAGAGAGCTTGTTGCAATCTATGTTAGCCGAAAACAATATTTTTGATTGGAGTAAGTGGATTAACTGAATGGAACTATGCTGTAATGTTTGGCTTCACATTCTTGGCAAAATCGCATATCCTCTATTAGAACATCCTTGCTCTAAAGCTACATATCGTCTCTGTTATTATAAAATGAATGTGCAGCTTTTCAAGAAATTTAAAAATAGTACAGCTTCTATGTTTGTAGTTTCGACCCGTATGTCGAAACTGTCAGTTTTGTCAGTTGTACGAAATGAACTTACATAATAGAAAAAGGAAAAAAAAATCTGTATTGACTTCAGATACTCCTTCGGACAGCGTAATGACCTAACCTAATGTAACAGAACCTTAACCTAGCCTAGCATTAAGCCAAATTAAAGATGATTTTACGATCTAATTTACGTTTTAGGTAACATCAGAACTACTCTAATATAATTTAACCTCATACATTGTCAATGGTTAAACGATTGGGATGAGTATCTAAAGTCCAGCCCCCCTGCTCTTGTAGTTATGGTCGAGTACTTTGAATTTGAATTGAGGAAATCCATAAGTTCGAGCATGCTTTCAGCCCCACGCATTATACTTTTTTAGAACGTTCTCAGTTGCACCTGGCGAATGAAATCTTCTATATGGCTAGATTTTCCTTGTCTTCAAAACACAGCTCGCAGAGGAACGTTATCCATCAGGGATTTGACAGATTTAGGAAATAACAGTATATCTGGCCTATATTTAGTTAAATGACAACGTACTAAAAGTGTATATATAATGAGAAAAAAAACCGCGAATTCTTTAAATGGAGAAAGTCAACCAAATGAAAAAGGACCTGCCAGTTTCAGAATCAGCAGATTTAAATCGAGGTCATTAAATGGAAATTTGAAACTAGTTTCTCTGAACCTTGTTCCTTTGAGACACACTTCTGCATTGAAACCAGAGCGACAGACAGATAGATAGACAGACAGTCAAAGGGAGATTAAGGACCAAAAAAATTAGGAACACTAATAAAAACAGTGAATTCAATTTATCATACTGGAGTGATCGATTGCTTTACAAATTTAGAACACATATGAAGCCAGACATAAGATAAAACAGTTACCCTTTTTGTTAATGTTACCCTTTTGTTACCTCCTGTTTAATACAGAAACAGACCAAACTTCGTCTGTTATGCTTGTTGTCGCGCTAGGGCCCGTTTTTAGGCTTCAACAGCAAGTGCTGTGAAGTATACCACCGCTCTGTCCATCTGTCGATAACTTTCAATTACAACATCGGATTAGTGTCCTCGGATCGATTCCCATCCAGGGCAACGTTTTTCTTCCTTAAAAAAAGTATATTTTTTTCTTTTTTGTCCTGTCAAGGCTATTTCAAGCCTGAGTCTTGTAAACTAGGCTGCTTGATTTAACGTTTGAACGTTTTTGACTTGATTTGGTAAGCCTGCATGAAGTTGTCCCATTTGTCAAAGAATGTTTTATTCACTTTGGAGTGAGGTCTAAATTGCTATGTGGCTACACGTTCCAGTGATGGTTCCGGAGATAAGGAGCAGTTTCTAACTTAGGAACTACTTAGGCTAGGAAGATAGTTGAGGTGTCGTTAAAAAGGTTTCAGCGAGACCAGTTCAAACTCGTATAGATTATCCAGACCGCAGTGGGTCCCGAGATACCGGTAACCAATTTTCAACTCAAAAACTACTAGGCCTAGGAAGGCGGTTGAGGTATCATTGGAAAGGTCTCGTCGCAATTTTTCCAAAGAAATATTCATCATCATTACTGAAGCCTGGAAGTATCATACACGCACAGGCCTCCGACTGGGATCCGTCTCACTTGTTTTATTTGTGTCTTATTTCTTGCAAAGAAAGTGAATGTTATTTACAGGGGCGCTTTTATATGCTTAGTAAATAATAAAAAGATATATAAATTAAAAAACAGACCACATAGCTGAAAGAAAGTTTTGTCTATTTTAGAATATACCGAAAATAGACAAAACAGATTAAATGTCCTGTCTCGCGTAAGACATTAGAAATTCGAGCACTCCAGTATCGTTAAATGCAGCTCAATGGTGTTTACATTTGAAGATGTTTCTAATAGAATGCAAATAAGGAAGTAGATCGTTATTAGTTTTATACATAACATTTTCCTGTCTTTATGATGTTACAATATTCAACTCAAATTTGACAATTTCCATTATTACTTCTTGTTTCAAATGAATCATTTTCGAAACAATATTTTTTACTTACTCGTTCATGGAATTATTAATTTAATAGTTATTTTTTTCTCCCTTCATTATGGAGTGAAAAAAAGGATGCATAAAGCTCACCAATCAGCAAAGAGCAAATACAAATGGGCAAAAATTAAGAGGTAGAAAATAGGTGAACAAACTGCAATAATCCTACTCTCTGCTCATTTTACATTTCATCTCCCAACTTTTAATCTTTTTCTTTATTGATTCTCTCTCGCTCATTTTTTCTTTCTCTGTGCCAACTAATTCATTTCTAACTGTGTAACGCCCTCTTTCAAACCATTTTCACAACTCACAAAACAAAAGAAAGAAAGAAAAGAAATTAATTGGAAAATAAAAAGCTTGCAGAAAGGTCTTCTAAAAAAAGCTATAATTTACAGCTCTATCCCACTGGCTACATCTATCCAGGCATCTGGCTAACAACAAGTTAAAAAGAGACAGAGATTGAAAAAAAGAACACAAGAGTAGCACAATCAATTTGGAAAAGGAACAAGTTTGTTAGCAACATAAAAATATAATAATGGTAGTAATGGGAGCAAAATTTTTGCTTTTATTGTTCATTTATATCCAATGACCTCTATCTAAAAGCGATACTGGACTGACTGCTGCCATGGAAAATTTCATGTATATTTGAAGCTAGGTAGCGGAGAGGACTCTCAATCTCGTTTGTCCGCTTCCAGTCTAAAATCAATGTGGACCACAATTTTGGTTCTAACTCAATATTTTACTCTTGATATCGCTGTGGGGTCCGTTTTTTTATTTATGTCTTAATTTTGCAAAAAACGTAAATATTATTTGCAGTATTTTCTATTATACGCAGAGTACGGTATACTATTATATGAATAACTCAGGAATTAAGACAAATAAAAAAAAACAAGCACACAGCAATACGAAGCGTATAAAACTGAGTTAGAACGGGACATTTGGTTCACATTAAATTAGACTGAAAGTGGACAAACGAGTCTAACTATTTGCTATAACGTCTATCTTTCGACACTGAGCAGTCACTCCAGTATCGCTACGTAGAGCTCTATGTTTATATCTTTCTAACTGTGTTGATGTGATGCCTTTTTGTTTCATTTTTTAAAAGAAAGACAAAGTAGGCCTATATGTTCTTTCAATTTTTTTCTGTCTTGACTAAAAATGTGAGAAGGAATACAATTAATACAGTTTGTTCTTCATTTAAAGCGTCTTGTAGCGTGGTTGATAAAAATCTCCATTGCAAAATATACGAGGCATGTTCTAAAAGTGTGTATACGTCCCTTCTTTCTGAAAATACTACATATTTTAATTTACATCAAAAGACAAAAGTGTATTAATTTGCTTTACACAATTAATGTGTTACAAACATGATAATGAGTTCACTCAGATGAGTTTCGCGGAACGAGGTTAGTGTTATGAGTCTTTTAATCTGATCCAGTATCACCCACAAAACTATTCCTTTTCATATATTTACAGTGAAATAGAAGAAATATCATTCATAAAACTATTCTCTTCCTATTAAAACAAAGAAGAAGAGGAAACATCATTCCGAAAACTTTTATCTTAATATTTTCACAATGAAAAAAAAAACATCTTACAAAACTTAATATTTTCACAATAAAAGCGAAGAAACATCATTCAAAAACTGTTTATTCTCTTCGTGTTTTTATAATTAAAGACAAGAAACTTAACTCATAAAACTATTCTGTTTCACAACGAATAAAAGAAACAATTACTTACAAATCTATTTCTTTATACTCGAACAATAACACGAAAGAAACTGACTTCCAGTATATATATATATATATATATATATTGGCTTTCAAACCCTTTGAAGTAACAACCTAATGGAGTACGTGTAGGACTTTATCGAAAGGGATATCAAGCGTCTACATATACCAGCCGTCTCTAAACCAACATTGAAGGAATTATTATACATAGCTTGGCTGACCATACTTCTAAACTACCGACACTTTGATGAATGAGTAACATGAAGGAGTCTAATTCAGTGATCACTCATTGCAAGGGGGCGTAACAAACTTAGTACGATAAAATTTCAGAGAAAGGTAAATGTTCTGCTAGTAAAAGCAAGCATAATAGGGTGGAGTGAAAAAATTAATATTCGAATTTTAAATTCTAATAGCAATCAAAAGTTGCATACATCCATACAGTTTTCACACAAAAAAATTTAGGTTCTTCGGACATCATTAAGAGGCTCCGCAAAGCTCTTCCAAAATACCTAGAAATTGTCCAAAAAATGCGATTTTCTTTGGTAGTTTACTTTGTGTTTTATAGATGGCAGTGCCATTTCTTCGCTAGAATACCTCTATTTTATGCAGTTATGTCACAATATTCTTTGATTTATTCATACAACTAATAAAAGCAATTTTTGTCGACAGTTTGAGTGTTTTGACCGTAGGTGTTGTCTGTGACTTTTGGTGATTTTAACTTTCTAGCACAGATCCCGATAGTAACTCCATCCATACCTTTGTATTATTTTAGAGCGTTAAACTTTCGGTGAGTGAATGGGCGATTGGGCGTTTTGTTATTGTTTGCTGTTGAAAAAGTAAAAAAAAAAAAATGTCCACGAAATTATTATTATTTTTTGATATGCTGTGGTGTACTTAGTTAATAAGTATGATACTCTCTAAACACCCTTCTGGTACGCGGCTCAAGGACAGTTGTCCTGTATTCGGGGCACCGCAGAAACTTTTGGGAAATGTGTTGCCGACTTATGAAGATGTCGCGAAATGTTATCAGTTTACCAGAAATGAACTGAAGTCATCTGGAAATTACAAGGATCCAGCAGTGAGTGAAATAAATGAGGTAGTTGCATTCAGAATTGAGGAAATATGGAAGAAAGCATCAGTTCCCAGTGTTTCACGTAACAGAGTTCTACAACAGTTGTTACAAACACATCATGACAAGTATATAAAATTTCTTAAATCATACAAAAAGCGGAAAGATTAAGAGAACTACAAACAGAAATTGCAACAGTTTTCTATGGACTGCAAAAACAAACTATTTGACATTGCAAGTTGTAAGTGCAGAGATACAAGTAAGTGCAAATGTGAGAAGACTAAAAAATTCCTATTAAAGAACGTGCATTCCTTGAAGATCAGCGCTCACTAAGAAAAATGTACATTGGCAATGTGGATGTACTTGAAACAAAGAAATTTAATAAAAGGTCTCAAAGAAAAGAAAAGCAGATGAGAGGAATTAAACCAGACGAGATGACTGAAGAATTAGTTGGTTCAGAGACTACTGAGTGTGCTGAATTTATCAGTAATGAATATGGCACTACAAATAATGATGAGGAATATAATCCAAAGCCTGTGGCTACGACTTCACTTCAAGCTGAATCGCCTCAGCAAATGCGCTTACCATTACCTGCATTGACTAGAACTTCAGACCGATACCGATTATCAGACAGGGCCGCTGCAGCTGTAGCAAGTCCAGTCCTTCAAGATCTTGGTGTTGTAACTCCAGACGATTCAAGCCATGTTATTGACAGGAGCAAACAGAGGAGAGAACGAGCTAAGAAGAGAAAATATGGAGTAGAACGAAATTCAGTTGTACTGGTTGGTTTATTTTTTGATGGAAGAAAGGACAAGACAGTAGTAAATCAAAAAAGAGGAGAGAAATTCTACATAATAATAAAAATAGAAGAACATATTTCGTTGATAAATGAACCTGGATCTACTTACATCGGGCACACATCTCCATTAACAGGATCAATAAAGAATATTGAAAATAGCATTTCAATTTTTTTGAAGGACAAAAATATCAGTACAAAAACTCTTGAAGCAGTCGGATGTGATGCTACAATTGTCAACACAGGGAGAAATGGAGGTGTGATAAGACTGATTGAGGAACGAATAGGGAGGCCTCTGAAGTGGCTGATCTGTTTACTTCACATAAATGAGCTTCAACTGCGCCATTTAATGGAAAAAATTGACTGTGGAACCACAGGACCTCGAGATTTTGCAGGATCCATTTGAAAGCTGCTTACAGAATGCGAGCAAATGAGGGTAGTAAATTATCAACCGATAGGCCGACTTTCAGATATTCATAAAATATCAGATGTTCTCAGTACGGATCAAAAGTACTTATTAGAAATTTGGACCGCTGTTGTTACTGGTACACGCTCCGAGGATCTGGCAAGGCTTAATCCTGGAACATTATCTCATGCAAGATGGCTTATAACGGCGAACAGGATTCTTTGCTTGTATGTTGCAACGGAAAATCCTACATTGCAGTTGCAAGTTCTTGCAACTTACATTTCAAATGTGTACGCGCCAATGTGGTTTGTAATAAAAGTAAATTCATCTTGCAAAGATGCTACTAGGCATTTGTGGAAGTTAATACAACATTCGCGATCTTTAACAAATGATGTCAAAGCTGTAACTGATCCAGTAATTCAGAGAAATGCTTGTGCGGCTCATCCTGAAAATCTGGTTCTATCAATGTTATCCGATGACCGACTTCATGTTAGGGAGATGGGACTGCATCATGTTCTAGAAGCAAGGAAATCGAGAGGTTCTGATGTGAGAAAATTTGATGTACCTTCACTGAACTTTGACTCTGATGACTATATCAACCTCATTCACTGGGAGAAGATAAAAGTGACTGCCCCCCCCCCCCATTACTTGTGAAATACAACGAAGAAGAACTTTCTGAATATGCTCGAGATAGGTCAAAGGACATGAAGTGTTTGAAAATCCCGTGCCACTCACCAGCTGTTGAGAGATGTGTAAAAATGGTGACTGAAGCTGCAACAAAAGTTTGTGGTGCAGACAACAGAGATGGCTTTATTAAATCTTCTTTAGAGTCCCGAGGTATAACGCCTTTCTTCAACACAAAGTCACAGTACGCCATAGGCTAATATTTTCTTCAAATGCCTTTGGTTTTGTATTTAAAATATTCTATCTTTCTTCTCTTAATAAAATTTACATATTATAAATTGTGTTTCATATATCCTGAATAAACATTTACTTGCCAACTCCCTAGCCGAGCTGGTCTACAGGTTCCCGTAAGATCACTGAAGGTAAGCAGCAATGGGTCTGAACACTGTGAACTGAACTTGGATGGTTGATTAATTATCGAGGAACGCCAGATGGTGTTGGCAGTGCGGCGTTCAACCGTTCATTCAGCATCTTGAAACATGTACTCTTGGAGAGCTACCTCAATGAAGATATACCATAACCCGGTCTAGAAAACCAGCATTAACGGCGGGGGAGGGGAGGGAGGGGGTCGATGTGCTAACCAAATATCACCTCCAAGACATAAGTGTTAAATCCGGCCGGTAGGCACGAGCTATTGCGCCGCGGTTATTATACACAATGCTTAACGCTATACTGGCCTCTACTTAATTTGCATACTCGGGTTCCTCTACTTGGGTTCCTTTGCGGAACCTGAAGACATCAATGGAAAATTTTGAAATTTTGAGCACAAACTTTCCTAATACCAATACAACTTTCGATCACTATTAGATTTCTGTAATTGATTTTTTTTAAAAATCATTAACATTCACTTCACCCTAAAGCATAATCAGCAAGTCTAGAGCGTACAGTTATCATGTTAATTGCACTCAAAAGTCAAATGTTTTGAACGTTTTAGATCAAGAATATAACTAAATACTTAAATAGGTTAGAGAAATAAAAAATCAATTTAAAATATACATAGCTATCTTACACGAAGAGTCTCTCCCTAGCCGGCCGGAAGGTTGGCACGTGGGGGAAAAAATATCTCAAAGGCACATTTTCATCATCTTCTTTGAAGACGCGGTGGATCTGTTACCGTTGCAGGATTTTCTTACTACGCTCGTATACGACGAACAGAAAAAGACTTCGTATAAGCAGGTATGCCACAGCGCATACCTACATCACGAAGAACCATGGTATTTTTGGATAGGTGCTCCTTGGAAGGTTCGCAAGATAGCAAGATTGACCTATCTCTCTTTTGACTTCTTTATGGAGGCATCTCAAGTCCGTTACTTATTTGACGCGTCCTCACACTAACACAACTATAGCTAAACATTCAGCTTTCTGTGGCAAGGATTTCTCGAAACATACTTCAGTCGGTCCTTCTCAACATGACTCGACACGTGCACACGCGTAAAGTTGTGAATAGAGCAGGATTATATTAGCTGTGATCTTCCCCATTTCTCATGGGTTGAATAATATATTGAACAGTCTTTATGTCATGACCATGTAATACTTCAAGAAACTACATATTTGAAAATTTTAACTGGTCAAAATAACCTCCAAAAAATTACATAAGAAAAAAGCAGAAATTATAAATTCCAGCTTTGAGAGAAATGAACACTATTCGAACAATTTCACATAACTTACTGTATTAAACATACCAAGATGACGGCTTGAGAAAACTACTTTTATACATTTTTAAAATAGAAAACTCTTAAGCAGAAAAGAAGACAAAGAGATAGCGTGGCGTGGTGAGAAACGTCAATTATCAACACGGTTGCATTATTTAATCAGTTTTCGACATGCAAGGAAGAAAAGGAGTCTTTCGGAAAGGGTTTATGTGACCTTCAAAACTGCATCGCTTCTATTGCATGTCTTATGTCTATTCACAAAGGGCAATTCCTCTTCGAACTCCCTCTTTGTTTTAAAAACTTTGAAAATTCATTGCCAAGAATGATGAACTTTTAGTGTTCATAAATTTAACACAGTTAAGAAGAGTAGGATGGGGGGAAGTAAATGACTTTCATTTCTGAGAACAAGATAGGATAGATTTTCTTATTTTAAACTTTAATTATTTTTAATGATCAGTTGAAGTTAGTTTTGTGATAGTACTTTCTCAATCTAGAAGTTACGAAAATTCTATTCATACCAGTGAGCTTCACTTAATGATACGGGAGAGATCGATTAGTATCTAAAGTTAGACACAAAAGGACTTTGTCCATTTTCGATTTAATCCCAAATCGACAAAACTTTCAGGTCTGTCTGGTTTTTTTCCCTCTTGTTGTCGTAATATGACCAGATTTGTTTAAAATTCATATCTTAATTCTTCATGGATGTAAATTAAGTACGGATTGACTGCTCCAATAGAATTAAGCTGGCTCAGCTTTACGACCGTTTTCGATTAATCTTGCCTGGATAATGTGGCTGTAACAAGTGTTGCCAGATCGTCCGAAATGTCTCATTTTGTGGGGTTTTCGGTAAAAAAAAAATAGTTATGTTCTGGAACCTGGGTGCTTTTCTAATTCTACCTCGAGACCATGGGGCTTCAAGTGCTTCAAATGTTAAAACATTTACAATTAACAAACACAAAAACATAAAATTGAACGTAGCGTAGTAACATTAACCTTTTATATATATGATAATGCATCCTCCTTAAAATTTTCCTGCTCTCACCTACAAATCTACAGTAGTGTGTGTGTGTAAGTAAGAAGCAGTAAGTGTCTCGTACTTTCTGGCTGAAGATAAATCTGAATATAATATGTTTCCTGTGTTATAAACTTCTTATTAAATTTTCATGTTGCTGATGGGGAAACATTACATTAAACGTTTAAGTAACTTGAAAACATTTTATTTTACGTCAGCATTGTAGCTAAAACAATTTCAATTTCAGAACACTCAGTACACAACAATCTTTCTACTCGTGTTTTAAAGTTACTTTATTCACAAGGTATGCAATAGACATGCAAACTTGTCCATTACAAGTAGTTGTGAGAAACGTGATGTTCAGTTGTTATTTAATCGATTACAACGGTCAGGTATCTGAGATGTGCTGGCCTCACTAACAGTCAATCCATTAAGTATTTACATACAATTTAATTCTTGAACTATGGTGACCAGACGCCCTCGTTTTGGTAGCTCTGAAAAGCATCCGGGCCATAGAGTTAGGAAGAAAATAGAGATAACATATATGACGTCACATGAAGCCAAATTACGGTTCATCGGCAGCCATCTTGTGTGGCCCCATTAGAGTCCCTCTATACAGAGTACTGTGAGAATTGCCTTTTTCGATAGAGGATGAGTGCACCTCAGAGAGGCAATACTCGGAAAAGAGGGTCTCTAAATATGGGGCCAGTTAATATGGCCGAAATGTCTCGTCCCTTCCGTCTCTTGACTTCATTCCTCTCTCCAACAAAACAGCCTAACGTTCCCTCTATTTATATTCCTAACACTATGGTCCGGGCGAATCTTTCAGAATATCTCCCGATGTCCTCATTTTCCTGATGGTACTAGTGTATTTTTAGAAAGGAAAATTGAAACTAAATAAGAGAAAGAAAGAAAGAAAAACTTAGTACACTGTTTCAAATCTTGCGTTACACTTTCCTAATAATATAGTGCTTTGGTTTAATTGTTGTTAAAATGAGTCGCAGCCTTTGTTTGTGTTAAGTTTACTACTGCAGCAGATATAAAAGTGTTGCTGTCTTTACTTATCGAGGTGTTTTTCTGCTTTCGAACGAATCAACAATCGACAAAAAAAAAAAAAAAAAAAAAAAAAAAAAGCTAGCGAGCAATACAATAGTAATAAATCAAAGGAACAAACTGCTCGACTTGTCGCCAGGAGAGGAAAACGTACAGAGAAACCTAGAACGAAATTACGAATACAAAACATGTACTTTTTAAAGTTGTTTCCTTTGTGAGGGACATTAAAATGCCGAGAATCAAACGTACTTTTAGTGATGCTCTGAGCCAGAGATTTCCTGGTTTTAAACGAGGAAGAACTGATGGGGTGCAGAGTGTTTGATTTGTCCGATGGGTACATTGGGTAATTTGTATCCGTAGCTAATAAACGTGCGTAAAAGATTATATTTATAGTACAAATGATGCGTGTAGTATCAAAACTAGGCCAGTCCATTTTTTTTAAACTAACCTTTTTTAATTTTTCTCATGATCTTGATGTATTCCGTTATCTAGTATAGAAATTTAGCCTTAGGTCAATACCAGCTCCCCCATTGACAATTTGCCGCCGATGCTCTCGGCCCGCCGTCGGGTACAGAGCGATAACCGCCAGTGTAGATATGTACTGGCGGTTAGTTGTCGTGAGCTCGTCGTTTGCCGGTATAGCGGCTATTATGCGATGCACTCGAGCGGTGAGACGGCGGAATCTCGCTCGAGCGGGCCGCCAACTCCTTCCCGCCGTTACGCAGACTGTCATTTGTTATTGTCGGGGGAACAGCGGATATCAGCAGTGTATACCGCGCTGTTACTGCGACATTCATTTGTTAAAAAGACGGCTGAAAATAAGTAATATGAACGACAGACAAAATATGCCAATGGGCAATTTGTATATTATTAGCAAAAAACAGAAAAACAATTTAAAAATGCGTTTGCAAACAAGCTTCCCAATTGTCTTTGTACGACAAAAGGCATGAAAAAACATCACCCAGTTGGAAGACCAGCATAGCCGAGTGATTAAGGCATCAGACTTCTAAATCTCGTCGCTGACATTCGGAGGCACGAATCTCATCGCAGACACTGAAGAACTTTACTCACTACGAAATACATATCAGTGAAGACAATGCAAAAAGGTAAACTTAATATCGATTACCACTGCTTCCAATACCTTTTTCGTGTCAAAGCAAATCTGACAAAAAGAGGAATACCAAGGGAAGGACGGGCAGCACGAGAGCGGTATAGTGGAGGCACTCGGGCGGTATAGCGGGGAGGTGGCGGGACGAAAGCGGCCTGGCCGGGATTTTTGGCGGAGACGGAGCAGCATGCCGCCAGCTACCACGGGCTGCATTAGTGTAAAATCGTGCGCGGGCCGACGCCGGGAGTCGCTAGAGGCCCACAATTTCGTCTCCGTCGGTCCGCCATAGGAGCAAAGTCGCCTTGTCAATGGGGCTCTGTGCATCTAAATGTTTGATTCAAGCTTCCGAACTTCTCCGCCAGTAAAGTTTTGAATTACAGTATTCAAGGTAGGTACATTGAACTCCTGTTTAGTCAAGTAGTTAACGCTCTCGCTTTCTGTGCGAGCTGTTCCGAGTTCGATCCTGGTGGGAGGTCGTAGTTTGTACACTGTCTTATGTTTGTAGTTTGTACGCTCTTGAAAGAGAACATAATTCAGTTGTAGAAGTTCTGTCTATCCTGCAAAACACTTTGAAAAGTATTGAGGAAAGTCATTGTTTCAAATCTCTTAAATTAAAAGAAATAATATAGCAAAAGAAAGATGAAGGTTACGATCTCGCATGTAGGAAACTAGAGACTGAAATATCACGCGTGTATATGTCACTTCTCTCCTACACTACGAAGTGCATAACTCAGTATGAAGAATTTTGTGTTTTTAAATGGATAGGGTTGAATACTATTAATACTTGGCAAGATGTTGGTTATATAAATGCTAAGTTAGGAGAAAAATCAATTACGTTAAAGCTTTCCATATATTTTGTAATTCTAGGGTATTTTTAAGTACAGCCAATAAAGTAGATGATGAACTACTGTTATGTTAAGACATTTGGTGTAGACCCCTACGTATTTTTATGAATAAAACAATCAGATGTTTTTCAGAATTATTGAAAATGGCAGAATTCTTTTTCTCTTTGGTAACTCACAATGCTACTACAGAAAGCCTATTTCTATTATCAATACTCAGTGGTCAAAGGAGAGAAACAGGCTATCTGTAGAATCAGTCAACAATATTGCGTGCGTGCAGCGCTTCAACTGTTAATTTTAGTTTCGCATGGTTTCATCAGTTCAAAAAAGAAAATATTTCTTTTTAAAGACTAGCGAGTGTAGTAAAAAAACTAATATATATATATATATATATATACACACATTGAGCTCCTGCGTAGCCTAGTCGGTAGCGCGCTCGACTTCAATGCGAGCGGTCCCGGGTTCGATTCCCGATGGGGGCTCAAATATTTCGGTGTTGACCCAGCATCGTGAGGACAATTGGGGAGCTGCTGTGAATAAAATACAGTTGCGATCACAGTGAGAGCTTCGGCTCTCCTCTCCCAACCCGTCTGGTCAGCGTGGGAGCAGTAGACCAACTCCTCCCTTCGGGGAGAGGCCTCATCCACTAGTGGATTGAATATGGCTGTGATTTATTTATTATATATATACTTCATATAGAATATATATTTCAAACATTACTATGTTTTATATTCTTTATTCCATTAGTTTAATAACACGATTATACGGCGGAGAATTATTAAATAAGAACACGATATCTCCAGCTCATATTCTTCAAGGCGTCTTCTGTTTTTCAAATTGGCCATCTGGTCACCCTAGCTATGCACATATAGTGAACTGCACTTATAATCTCACATTCTATAAATAAGGCTGTTATTTTGCGTTACTTCATTCCTACTTCGGGTGGACTGACACCAGGTGACATGAATGAATCTAAGAAAATGGGTTTGCTATCTATAATTAATTTTTTATCTGTGGCTCGTAAACTAGCTTTGATTCAAACTGACCGATGAGTCAGCTTGTATAGTATTTTAAATGAATTTTACCAGTTTTTTTCCTCAGTTTCAGAAGGCTAATGCCAGGATGGTAAGGAATTCTACTAATGACTTGACCACCATCTTCCTCATTTCTGTACCCGGAAGAGTGATCGCCGATTGACGTCACCCTTCAGACGTAACAAACTTTGGTTAAAAATTGTAGTTCAAAGAAAAAGTTTTAAAATGCACATTTAAGGTGGGAGTTCAAGCCACGTTGAGTTTCAACTTGAGAGCTAAAGCCACTAAATCTGACTAGGAGACTAAAGCCACGGAGCATTCTATATAATGGCGGCTTTTCATGCTTCAGTTGCAATTTGGGTGAGTAAGGGCTGATTTTCATGACAGCTTGCGTTGCTGCGATTAGGGTGAATAGCCAATTGAAACACGTGTTACACTTACTTTACAATAAAACACGTGTTTCAATTGGCTACTCACCCAAATTGCAAGCCACGCAAGCTTTCATGAAAATCAGCCCTAACTAGTATAAATACTTGAGCACGCATTTCTATTGGCTAGTCAGCCAAATCGCAAGTGAAGCACACGGCTAGCGCGTGCATGGAAAGGCGGCCTAACTAAAAATTCGTATATTGACGAACAAGCCCACCCTGCTTCAACATGACATACAATCATTAACAAATCACAAATCTACAAGTAGACGTGGGATTCGTTTATGGAATTTCATTGAAGTAGGTGAGATTAGAAATGCACATCGATATGTAAATTTAAAAAGGTGAAACTTTGCTCTTAAGACAATATTACAAGATCATTTGTAGTTAGTTCAACCCATAGAGTTATAAGACTCCACTGGAGGCAGAACTGGCGCCACCGTCTACGTGAGTTTTAATTCCCAGCGTGTCGCAAGTTGAACATTCAACTGTTTCTCTGTTTGTTTGGCAAGAATGAAACAGCGAGTCGTACGTTGCCTGGTATTATATCATTTGTATGTGCCACGCACGATCTTTTTATTAAGAAAAACAATTGAGAATTCGCATTAGACTTCAACTTAGTTAAGTTCAACACGTAAGATACAAACAACTCCTAATTAAATTGATCTATATAAGGTATAATTGAATATAAAAATCACTTATATAAAACGTTGTTGATAAATATTATTTTTGTTCTCAAAAAATATTTTTTTTGTTAAATTTTGAATTTTATTTATTGCTTTTAGGCATCTAAGGCTCGGGCTGGGAAAGGATTCGGGAAGCTGTCGGCCAGGGCCTATGTTGAAGATGCCATCCCCGTTTCTATTTGTTAAATAAAACAATATAATGTTGATACTTAAAGCCACATAACTTATTAAAAAAAAAAAAACATTAGAGATACATTTAAAAATATTATACAGCATTAGGGATACAACGCAAGTGACATGAATATTACACACACAAAATACTAATGCTGTAATTTATACAACTAACGGTTTACCTGCATAAATTTACGAAGAAAATTATAAAATTGAAAATAGGGTATGGGCACCGGTCGTCGGACATACACTAGTAGTCGGCAGTTTTCACATAAATATTGAAACAAGACGTATGCCATTAAAATGCACTTAAAATTATCTCTAGTTTTCGTACAGCTTTAACCTGACATTTTAAGTTCTACCATCTATCGAAAGTGACATTATATATATAAAAAAAAAAACACTGGCTTCCCTGGTTAGCTTAGAAGATGCCGGAAAAGTTATTTGAGAATGAAGAAGACTGTCTTTAAATTTAGAATAAAAGTCTTTGTCTTAAAACTATTAAAAACGACATTGTTCTTTCTAGCTTTTCAAATGTTCCGTTTTGACTTTATATCAAAAACAATACGAATAGTCATATATATATATAAGTATATTATTGTGTCTGACTTCAGGTATATGTAAGATATATAGAATTCACGAGTTTTCCTCTTACCGACCAGGGTGACCGATAAGAAGCGTTTCTTATCTATTTTGTTGCGATGTTAAATTTGTTTCTATTGTTCTTAATAGTGTAATCAGGGTGTTCCTGGTTCGATTCCCAGCGGGGACACAAGTGGTTCGGAATCCACATTAAACTCTAGGTCCCGTCCTTAGGACGTCATCTTCGTGCGATGAAATTCAATGGCAAATCACCATCGGTTCACCTAGCTCTGGGATCTTCAGGTCAAGAGCTACCTTCGGGCAGAGCACTCATCGTGATCATCATTTTCCTTAATAATTTAACAAGTCTTTTCAACAGCACATTACTTACCGAGCCGCCGTAGCTCAGTGGTAGAGCGTTGGTGTAGCATTCGAGAAGTCATGGGTTCGATTCCAGCGGCCGACCATCCTGACTGAGGTTTTTCCAGATTTTTTGCTCAGGTACACCAGGCAAATGCAGGGATGGCACCTTCAACATAGGCCCTGGCCGACATCCTCCCGAATCCTTTCGGCCTGAGCCTTAGGTGTCTAAAGCCATCAATTCAATTCAACAGTACATTATGGGCTAAGAACTATTTAAATTTTAATTAGACATATATATTTTTTCTTCACGAATATAACTACTTTATTAAGAATAGGCCTAAATGAAAACGATCTATTATTTCTGAATGTAAGAATACATATTTTTATGTATATTTCTCTTTGGCATTGAGGGACAGTTTTATGTATAACCATGGATCAAACACGATAAAATACCTTCGCATCAAATAATTATAATCAAAGATGTGTGTTTTCTTTTATATTTCTAGCAGACGTAAACTACACGAAAGAGCGTCTTACATAATGAAACATTTTCCACGGAATAATATTAAATGATCATTTATTTGTGAAACGATACATTACTTCCTTTCTTATATTTCTTAGTACAACCATAAGCTGCACAGGAGATCGGCATTTTCTTCTCAAATACAAACGAATCAACTAAAACAATGCCAAAGAGCGAAGCACAGCAGCCATATGATAGCAACTCACAATACGTGTTGTTGCCAAACAAACATTCTCTCGCTCAACTTTCAAGTGGCGCCTAGAGTCTGTGGATCACGACTTCTTCTTCCTGAGTACTCTCGACCATTTCTCACATTGCGGGACAGACAACATGGCGGATTCATAGTGTTGATACTGAGTTCATTGTTCGTTTAATCTGTAACAATCAGTTGTTTATAATTTCCTTCACCCTTGGGTTTGTTACGATTAAATGAAACGAAATCAATTCTGGGTCTCATCATATTATATGTAAAGATTTTTTAATATGATTTTACTTGAAGAAAAAAAATCCCTTTTTTTCCCTCGTCCAAGAAGTGAGAAGGATTACAAAGTATGTAAACAACCAAATGTTCTGAATGCTCTTAAGGTTTCGTTTTTGAAGTGAAATGGATGTGAGACACATATTGAGTAGCCTATACCTTTATTTGAACATTGTGCGAGCTCATGATCAAATTAGGTAATTATGAAGAAAAGTTGCGTGTATTTACGAAGCCAAATCAAAAGGTACCCCTGTATGCTGTGTTAAAATAATATTGTAGTTTAGCTACTTGTGTAACAGAACAGTGGAAACACCTCAAAATGGTACGTTTTGTGTTGCATAAAGCTACTAAAGTGCCTAACAATGGCCAGAAAGTTCATGAAGCATGGCCTAATGTGCAACTTAAGTTGTGCTGCTCAAGGACACAAACGTCCATGTTTAAGACGCGAAGGTACTGTATGTATTCCTTGTTTCTGTAGTACACAATGCAATTGTAAATCACTTAATTTTCATTGTTTTTCTTGCTAAAGGCAGAGGCTGATGCTAGTGCAGGCGTCTTCACTAGCCTATCTGGTCTGGGTTTACGATAACTTTCAAACATTTGGAAATTACACAGCCCGGATAACAGTTGGGAATTTTCTAAGCTGCTGAGGGATATTAGGGAAATTTAAGTGTGCTTGCAGTGTTCCAGTTTTATAGTTGACGCTAAAGCATATACGGATAAAAAATTGTTTAACTCGCGCTGTATGTGATACTATGAACTTTTAGCTTTCGCCCGATACCAAATCTATCACTGAGAAGTAAACTTTTCCGTTATAAATTCAACAGTTCTTGAACCACAATGTTCCATAAGAGACAATGTAATTTTGTGGGTGTCTAGCTATTCTCGACCATCAAAATGGCGTGTCGAGAGTACTCAGGAAGAAGAAGTCGTGATCCACAGACTCTAGTGGCGCCGCATCAGCAGCGCCAATACTGACTCTAGTGGAGAGGTTTTATAACTCTATGGTTCAACCTTTTTGCTCGTACGACTAAGGATCCCTTGACACGGAAGCATTTATGCTACATAAATCATAATGTTAGCACAAATGCTATCGTGTCAAAATACAATAGAGTATATTCCATAAAGATTTTGATACAATATATGCTAATAAAAATGCTATAATTTATCGTAGAAGAAATGATTCTGTGTCAAGCGGGCCTAAGGAAGACCTAAATTATTGAAAGCAACTACGTATTATGGTCCTTTCAAGAAAAATAAATAAAGCCAACTTTTTTGTGTGTGTTTTGTTCTTTAAGAAAAGAATCAAAAAGACTTACATCATCATTCGAGTAATGATTCGTTCTGAACAAATGTCACAGGTTGTAGCAGGTTGTTCTTCAATCGAATATATAGCAGAGAAAAAAGAAACAGATGTAGGGAAAAAATACTCCTTTCAATACTTTTCTGTCTATGCAGTCCTTATTCCAGATGGCGCAAGTCTCCAACGAACTAGCCATCTTCTTTTTGTTTCTTTTTCTTTCTTTTTTTGCAAAAAAAAAAAAAAAAAGACAAAAAAGTCAAACGACTTCCTTTTGAACCGTCTACGAGAATTGGTTTCGTTGTCCTTTGGGAGAAGACTTCAAAGTCTCAATGTGCAGCAGTAGTGTCCGATGGAAGAGCAAGAAAGCGAAAATGAAAAGTCTCTCTGTTCTTGCGCTGTATCTGCGTCTTTTTTCTTTTCATATGTCACAACTAAAGAGAAGAGTAAAAAAAAAGTTTTTTAGTCGATAACAAGAGCATATTTCGTCTACTGTCACCAATTTTACAACATTACTCGCTCCCCCTCCTTTTTATTAGCTATAACAAATCGAATTGTTTCGGAGGAAATATTTTGATGGTCCCTGGCTTCAGTTAGGAAAATAATGACGTGTGCTCTGTTACGTATTCAGCTCTATAACCGTAAGGTCCGTGAGCAAAGTGAACTGATGGTGTTTGTCATTGTATTCCATTTGATGAAGATGAAATACTAAGGATGGGACGAACGTCTAAAATGCGCTACGAACCCCTTCTGTCTCCACTGGGTATCGAACCTGGGACCGCTTGATTACAAGGCAGTGAGTGTTATCACTGACCCACGTGTGACACTTCAGTTAGGATGCACTAATTAAATTATTATTTCTATTATTATTAATCCACCGTTACTCGCTCGACCTTGCGAACGCATTTTGAGCCAACAAAACACTTCTGGAGGAAACAGAAAAGATTTCCTTCGGATACGTCACGGATACGTAACTGTTATATGATTCTAAGGCTGCTTTTATGCAAACGTGACTTGATAACCACACGAACAGTTTCGTTCCATAAAACAATTAAAGAAAATTAGTATGTTTGTGCGAATGTGGTCCGATGTTCTGCTGCCGTGTTCTCAAAGCCAGTCGTCGATGATCTACAGAATGCCAGAAGATAAAACAATGGATGTTTACAAACAGAGCGTTGCCAGGCGTTCTTAGGCCAGTTGCTCACACTTTCTCTATATCTCATGTACAATACGCACTGGCAACACCACCATCTTCATTTTTCTTCCTTCGTTTTGTAACTTCTTTTCTTTTTTGTCCCCAGCTACTCAAGCGACATGTCGTAAGTGACAAAAAGATACAAAAGGAAAGTCGTTGCAGCTTGGTTTCAAGCTGCACGGCGGCAAGCGTCATGCATAAAGAGGCTTTAAAAGAGTGCTCGCCAACGGATGTTAACCCTAAGACGTCATGGAGACCTCTAACCTTAAGGTTCTGTAAAGGCAGAATATGATGTTTCAACGTATGTGGTTTATGTTGTTGTTGCTCAGATGCTGCAGTGATCGGCGAAATACTAATAAGGATGAGATATCCGAAAAAAAAAATGATTTTTCCTAAGAAAACGATCCCATCCCTAGATTGCGAAAAGAACTGTTTGGTATTATTTAGCAGTCCCTCCCCCCCCCCACAAAATTACTTCTCTGTTAATTTCACTTTGACCGTCTGTAGCGAAGACTGGTGTCTCAACTAAAAGTAATGCGAGAGAAACTGATTTCAGATTGAGTTGAGTAACCTCAATTTAACCATTCGTTCGTTAACTAATTTGTTCTCCCTGAAAATGGCAGGTCCTTTATCATTTTGTTGGCTTTTTCCATTTTAAGGATTCACGTTAGCTTCTCATACTAAAAGCAGGTAAAGGGAACATTATTTCAGATTTCGATGATAGGGTGCATTGAATGGGCGAAACTCCTAATAGGATGAATTGATGCAAGGCTTGTTTCTTCTTTAGAACATCTGTCCTGCAACAGGTTTTTCTACTCCTTCCATTATCCTCGATTCTATGAATCTTGTTTAGTCTGTCTACAGCTTTCCCCGTGTCTAATATCTTCAAGTATTGCTGTCTCTCTCTTCTTCCTCTTCACCTCTTTCATTCCAAATCTCCCTCTATGATTCTTGTCTACAGACCATTTCTGCATCAACCAAGGTGTTTTCTTCTTTCTTAGTAACTCAACCAGTATAGTTTCCTCTCGTATTATTGATTTTTATTCTTTTTCCCCCTCTATCAGTCCACTTTATCCATAGTATTTTTCTCCACTACCGGTTCTCAAAGCTTTCCAAGTTTCTTAACTCTTTCCCCTAGGCTGCCCCTGTTTCGCTTTATTGTAACGCATACTCCATATAAATCAGTTTTCTTCCTCAGATCAATTGGTATCTGTATTGTTTCCTTTACACGTTTTCAAAGCTCTCTTAATCCATTGATATTCTACTTTTTTCTATAAAGCTTCCATTCCAATCCAACAAACTTTCAAGATGCTTACGTCTGCAAAAATACGTCTTACTCTGCAAAAATTTATTAACAAATCTTTCATTTCTGCCATAATCACTACCGGAACGCAAACCTTTCCAAGTTTCTAAATTATTTCTTCTTGGATGCCCTATTTCACTGCATGATATACTAGGGTGTTGCAAAAGCTCGCGACCTCTTAATGAGCAAAATTTAAAACGCCACATCGGAAAAATAAAACCAGATATAATCTTCACATTAAAATCCATTATGCTCTATAGCATTTAATAACATTTGTGCAATTTTTATTGATTCCGGTCCGTTACCATTCAACGGGCTGGAAGATAAAGAACTCCTGGACCCAGGTTTCGAATTCGTTAAGATTCCAAAAGGTTGTGCCTCGAGAAAGTGCGCCATCGATCGGAATAAATTATAGTCGCTGGGTGTAAGGTCTAGTGGTTAATCTGGATTAGAGGGAAGTTAGATTTTCTCCAGTTTTCGGATTTTTTGGTGGTTAACACCGGCCAGAATGTTATCCTCCTAGCGGAAGCTCCTTCTCCCGTTGACTAAAGCCGGTTACTTTGAAGCCTGGAGTAAACTTCATATATTCGATCGGATTGTTGCGAGTTGAGGTCGGCGTTGATGTCGCAACCATCTGGAACTAATTCAAAGTGAATCACACCTACATACAAACAACATCACTTTGTGCTTGAACCTTCCATGTTTAACCAGTTTTGTAAATTCGCCTGGCTGAACCAGTGGTTTCTGCAATCAAGATTGCCGAAAAATCAATTTTCCTCTTAGGTTACAAATTGCTTAATGTCTCGGTCACCAAACCTCTGATCGAGCAGCTGACGACACACAGCAACCCGTCTTCGAATTTGTTTCTGGATCCCCTCAAGGGTTAAAACTCGAGTGTGCGGTGGAATTTCAAGTACCAAGCTTACCCGACAATCTACATGTGCTTGTTTGGATACTCGCTTAAGACGGGTTGGCGTACGACTTTTGGTTCCACAGTCACAGGTCTCCCGGAACATGGTTGACCTTGAAGGGTGATGTCTCCTGCATTAAAGCCCTTCAACCATTTTCTGATGGCAGTTCATCCGACAGTAACTTGGCTTTCCACAGCACGAACTGTGTCTTTCGGTCCTAGCCTTTTTTCAATGGAATAACTGCTCTCAGAGGAATATTTTCTTCGATGTTCAGAAATGAAAGAAACTGTTAGAAAGATAATTAATCATGGCAAATGAATACAAAATTCGAAATCTACGATGAAAACTGATATATGTAAGTATGTTTTCACAGTCTGTAATGATGAGCGGGAGCAGAAAGAAAAAGGACGTCAATAGGAGGCTGCGAACTGATGTAACACTTTAGTAACTTACTCGCCATATACATTTCCTCTTCCTCGTGCTCATTTGATATCCTATTTGTTTTCTTGTAACTTTTCCAAAGTCTCTCTTAATCATAAGATATTCTACTTTTCTGTACAGCTTCCACTCCAAAGCATCAAACTTCTCACTCATTCCCTCCGAAAATATATTAAGAAATCTTTCGTTGATATTCACACTCATCACTTTAGCTTTTCAGATGTTTAACTGCATCCCCAATTCTTTTTCCACTCTTACAATATCCTTCTTCTCTCATTAGTCGTTGATCATCCGCAGATTTAATGGTTATTAATCTTTCTTCTGGTACTATCATGGCTACCAGGTATTAAATCCAGCTGCAACTTCCTTGTCTGAGGTCAGAAAACAAATATTATTGAAAGAAACTCATGTTTATGTAGTTATGCCATGTTTATGAACACTCAAATCAATAGACATAAGAAATTGTAAAACTAGCCTGAGTCAGAAGGAAAAGCGACAAAGGAACAAAGATACATCTGTTGACGTTGTTGCCTTACCGCAGTTCCTTTGAGGGTAAAAGAAACTAGCATCTTTTCCTTGTTACTAGTTTGTTCTTCACCCTCATAATAATTAGAGAGAAAAATGTCTTTTTCATTTCGTTGCATTTGCATCCTTGTTTGACCTTCATATTTTTCTTTATTCTGCTCAGAATGTCTGAGGGAGACTCTCTGGTGAATTTTTTAAGAGACTGTGTTGGCATTCTACAAGCGAAATTCTCTCTCTCTCTCTCTCTCTTTCTTGCTTTTGGCTTTTTTCTTGTTGCCGCTTGCTCCTTTCCTTTTACACACACACAAACACAGACTAAAGAGGAGTGAGAGAACCAGACAGAACAGCCATCGAGGCACAGCAACTCCTTTTGAAAGTTCCTTAACGAACAGAAAAGGAAACGCGGCCAGAATTTCCGATTCTGAATTCGGGGGGTCCCTTTATCTAAACCCTTCACGCAGTTGCAAGCTTGTCTTCTTGCATTGAAAGTTACTCATTCACTCGCATACCTTTATGTAATATGCTATCATCTCTGCTTCTTCTTCTCTTTCTAGAAAGGAAATCTTTCGAAGAAGGGAAGTCAGAAATGATATACTTTCATTTGTTTAAAGTAAAAAGTTCCGAAAAGTGTTTGTCCCTTTTCTTTCTTTCTTTAATTTGGTAGCTATTCTTCTTGATTACTTCTTTGAATGTCATGACCAGTACTTTATTCACACTACTCCATCACTTTCTAACGTCCTCATTTTAGCTCTGTTTATAACCACTGTACCATTTTGGCCAATAATCTCTTTTGTGTAGAATTGTAAATGATTGTATGCCACTCTTCATTTACAAATTACCAAATCGAAACAGATTTCGCAAAATATACATGAGAAAGATTCTGGTTTTGTCACTGCAGAGGCACGCATGTTCGTGTCTTGTTGACCACTACAATGACTGAGGTTTTCTAGGATTTCCCCTCAGTTTCAACAACGAAATATCGGCATGGTATCTAGACAAGAATCCTGACTGCTAACTTCCCCTTTCCTGACCTTGAAAGGGTGTTTGTCAAGTGGCATCACCCTTCTCCGCAACAACAACAAACGCCAATGTGTCATCATCTGTACCTACTTGCTCGACATCGTTCTGCTCGCCAGCATCATAAACTCCTTTTGTCCAAAATTGTCATGCGTGACAAGAATGGTGCCTGTACATCAACGTCACACCAAGGAAACAATGGCTTACCACAAACAGAAAGGGTATACTTCGTGTGAAAAGTGGACTGCATCCACGCAAGTCATTGTTGTCTATTTGGTGGCACCAAAAAAAGAATAATTCACCTTGAGCTACTCTTCAGGAATGTGACAATAAATGCTGCGTTGAGTTGTGAACAACTGTGTTGTCGATTTCAGGTGGCTACTGAACAGAAACGAGCAGCAAAACGCCATCCCGTGATTCTCCATATGGACAAGGCCAGACTTCACTCTGCAACTTTGACCAAAACAGTCCTTCAGGAATGCTTCTTCTCACGTTTTCAACTGTTTATTGCATCGTTTTCATGTTGAAAGATGAAACTTAACAAAGATTACACGTACATTCACGTCAAAAAGAGCGACTCATCTTATTTCGAACGGAAATTTCCCATTTTTTTCTCCGATTAAATCCCACTCTAAAATAGTCGTGCCTCTTTCCGCCCTCTTAAAATTAAATATTATGTTCGATTCGGTCGAAATTCGGCTCTTCTAAGTTTAGCGTGTAAGGAGGTAATTGATTTAAGAACATGAAGGACAACACTTACAGCCCTGACGTAACACTAGAACTTGATTCATTGATCTCAAATACTTTCTGTCGCTTTAACCATCCGAGTCAAGGTTGATTACATTGCTCTGTCGCTCCAACTACTTCCATCCATTTGGTAAAAGAGATACAAAGAACTCTCTCCGTCCAATATGTAAATTGTGCAACAATTTTAGTAGATTACGGTACTTCTTTACAACAAACATAAGATTCTTGAGTACTTTTAGCATACAATCTATTTACTTATAGAAAGAAACTTACAATCACCGGAGTGTCAAATTAAAAATGCACGGAAAGATTGAAATTTTGGAAACAATGTGAGCACATCAGATACACAAAATGATTGACAGGTGGAGCAAACGTAAGAATTGAGCACAAGTGAGCCATGCCCAAGATTTATAGAACTAACAGGTTGCCTCGTACGTGACGTCATTGAAGTCTCCAAGGATGTTGAAATTTAAGGATGAACCAAAATTTAGAATCCCGAAACCATACGTGTAAACGCCATATTCGTGTGTCCAGACAAAAATTAGAAGATTAGTAAAGACTTAAAGTCAAAGTGATTAGCTAGTCCCTGAAGGTAAGCATCCAACATTCTAATCTGTCGCGATCGAAACCTAATAATCTACGATAAATCCATCGAATTAATTTGATTGCAGTTTTCATACTCTTTTCATCTTCGCACACCAACATGGCGGACAGACGTTTTGACGTTCAGATTAAGTTTTTCTTTTAATTTTAACCTATCCTCAAGTTCCTTTCTATGATGACCCTTACTATTTGTACTTTTTCATTAAAAAATATTATATTATATTTCTACGATTAGTTAAAGATAACTTGTGTGTCTAGTAATGATTAGCTAGTTATACAAATCGAAGATAAAAATATCATAATTTTATAAACAAGATTTTATTGTACCCTTTCTCAATCATTAAAAAATATAACAAAAGCAGTTTTTAGTGATATATCTCTTGTCTTTTCAATACCAATATTGAAACAGTACTTTGTAAACTTAGTTTTTGAGAAACAAAGAAGAGCTGATTGAGTTTCTTCTTCTTTTTCAGAACGTAATTTATTTAGTTGTTATAATCATCTTCAAAGTTGTATCAGTTCTACCTTAGTCCTTTGACAAACTAAAATATTTCCAAACCCCTCCTGCAAAGACTAAATAAAGTCTAAAGTATACAGGAATAAGTTACTTCTTTATAATTAAGGAACTCAACTTCTGAGTTTTACAATTAGTTGATCAAACACTGGTGTGTAGTTATTAGAAATTATATATACTTCTTCGTAACATGTTTTAGTATTTAATGAAGTGTGTCTCGAGCGAACGAGAAAGTTTGAAAATGTTCCTTTTTTTTTTCAATGACTGTATGATATTGGTTTGGTGCAGAAATTCTGTCGGTGTTATTACCATTCCATTCGAGCACTAACCCCGAATCAAGAAAACCACTAATTCTCGAATACTAATCAATAATATTGTCTCCATTATTCTGCATGACTGTTTCCCATCGTTCAGGGAGTTTCTCGATCTCTTTGTGGTTAAAATATACCGGTTTCTACACGAGGAAATCATCAAGAGTTTAGTGACGCGTCGCCGGAGAAGGACCTGCCAAGTAATGCGTTTGACAGTGTACGGAACAGATGATAATCTGAATTTGCGACGTCTGGGCAGTATGTGCTAAGGTTAGGGCACTTAGCCACCGCAAATGTGGTTGCGAGTTCGAATCCCGCGTGGGGCGTAGATGTTTGTGCATTTTAAACGTCATTGAACTCTTAACATTGTGACGACCCAAGTCTATAGTTACATAAATGGATCATTTAAAATAAAGTTTACGAACATTGTTATAATTGTAGGATCATTGGGTTTCTTCAACTAATCGACGTGTCATCGACACTTTTAAAGATCGATTTTAGTATAAATGAACTCACTAAAAGAATGTCAGAGTCATTCTACATTATTCTGTAGAAACATGTTCCAAACTTAATTTGATTTGGCTTTTAAATTGACTTGCTTTTTTACATTGAAACACTGAAAATTTGGTAACTATATGAGCTTGTCTCGTATATTAAATGCCTCTCTTGATGTAGGACTAAAGAAAGGTTCAACCCGAAGAAACAAAAACAGTTTTGTGCAAAAGCTACACAAATGAGAAATAACTAAAGATAATGTAAAAAGAAGAAGAAGAAGACACTGAAGGTAATAAAGAAGAAAACTGGTTATATGACAAGACATTTTTAAACTGAAATTGTACAAGGGTTGAGTTGATATAAAGGCAACACTCAATTATGGCAAGCTGAGTACATTCTAGAGAAATGCGACGCATGGTGAATCCACTGATTCCAATTCTTCGGCCTGTTTTCTAATAGCTGTGAATCTAAAGCAAAGGTTGCATGTGTTTCATATTACAGTGGTGAATAGGTGGCCCTATGTGGACAGTGCATTTTCTGCATGCTCCGCAAGTCTAATAAATAGCCCAAAGGAGGGCGCGTCCGCATGGAAATTCCGTAATTCTGTTTGTTGTTTTCTTTTATATTTTTAAAGAAAGTTTATTTTCAATTATAGATAAAAACAGAAAGAATAATGTTCTGAATTGATGTCTGCTTTTATAATAACTTGATGTGTAAATTCAACGGCCATCAAAGTTTAATGTAGGCATATATATAATACTGAGTGAAAGATACCTGGTCGTTATATCAATGATCAGTGCAAATAGTGGTTTTTACATTGTCGCAAGAAAAGCGAGTGTTCCTATGAACCACGTCATTTTTATTGGACATTCTTTCTCCTGCTTCGTATAATACTGGAAGCGACTGCTTCTCGTAAGAGGAGTGGAACTAGCAGTGTTGGTTAGATATCAGTGCGAGTATTGCACCTTCGCTACCCCCTCATTCCTGAACATGATCTGTAGGCGACCGTTTCTCGGAACGAGGTACGGAACCTACAATTCCCAATCTGTGGACCGCGGGCGACTGATTCTCTTCGGAGGCTTGGAGCCAGCAGCTCATTCCACCAATTCCCAAATTGTGGACCGCGGGCGACTGATTCTCTTTGGAGGCTTGGAGCCAGTTGCTCACTTCTCATCCAGTGTTCCTGAACCTGCGGGCCGCGGGCGACCGATTCTCCACGGAGACTCGGAACCTGTTGTACGCATATCCTGATCCATTCCTAGAGGGATAACCTCCCTGGGCGACCGTTTCTCTTCCGGAGGCACGGAACCCAGCGAACGTGGTCTCTCACTTCATTGTCTTCATCACTTCTCTTTTTCCCCGGTGTGTCCTGCTTGCCCACTGCGGTGCGGTGGCGTACAGGCAAATCAGACTATTATTCATCCATGGAGCTCTACGTAGCGACATAGGAATGCTTAGTGTCGAAAAATAGACACCAGACCAAATATTTAAACTCGATTGCCTACTTCTAGTCTAATCCAATATGAACAAAATTTTCAGTTCTAACTTAGTTTTACACTCTTCTTATCGCTGTGCGGCCCATTTTAAGTCTTAATTCCTGAGTTATTCATATACTAGTATACTGTATTCTGCATAAAATATAAAATACTGCAAATAATATTTAAGTTTTTTGCAAGAATAAGACATAAAAACGAGCCGCATAGCGATATCAAGCGGAGAAAACTGAGTTAGAATCGAAAATCTGGTCCATATTGGTTTAGACTGAAAGTGGACAAACGAGATTAGTGTACTCTGCTTCCAGGCTTCATATATTTTTGCAATTTTTAAT
This sequence comes from Lepisma saccharinum, assembly GCA_022664845.1. Taxonomy (NCBI): domain Eukaryota; kingdom Metazoa; phylum Arthropoda; class Insecta; order Zygentoma; family Lepismatidae; genus Lepisma; species Lepisma saccharinum. The sequence continues at coordinate 174,273 of JAGDQP010000060.1, forward strand.
GACAGCAGTCAGCCCAGTATAGTTTTTATATATAGAGGTTTTTTATACAGAGGTTTCATCTCATAGTTTGGGATCTTGGGGCTTCCAGCACGAGTTATCTGGATCATCTTCCATCGTCTAACTGAAGGATATGGTAGAGACACAGAGACGTTACTCCGTATAATACCAATAATGTGAAAGATTGAAAGACATTGTGTTGCCATCTGGCGATTGGGTACATTCAACGGAAGTAAGGTCACATGACATGATCAAGGAATGCTATTGGCTTGAAATAGGAGAATGTGATTCATTCTAATTTCAGGGGAATATTTTCCATGACATGCATTGTAGTTAATAAAATACTTGTATATATCATACACATATATTGCTTTGTTATTAATATTCAATGTAAGAGGTGTCATATTTACTACAATAATAATTTATTGTGGAATATTTTATATTTATTTTTAAAATTCCAGGAATGTGAAAATACAATTAAATGGCTACGATTTAGATGATTTTGTTTTTAAAGTAACACCATAAAGAAAAAAAATGATTATAAAACTAATTTGTCTTATATAGTTTCTCTCAAAATATTTCAGTTGTATGGATGTAAAAATTACAATTATACGATAGTGCCATTTACCTCTATCAAAAGTGATACTGGACTGATCGATGTCATTAAAAATTTAATTAATATTTGAAGCCACGGGGAGAAAGTTAATGTCGATCGTCCACTTCCAGTCCAAACGAATGCGGACCAAATGTTATGTTTTTAAGGATTGTTATCGTTGTGCGACTCGTTTTTTTTTATTTGTGTCTTAATTTTTGCAAAAATCGTAAATATTATTTGCAGTATTTTCTATTATACGCAGGTATATTATTATATAAATAACTCAGGAATTAAGACTTAAATCCAAAAAGCGGTCCAAACAACACTAAGAAGCGTGTAAAGCAGCTAGAACTGAAAAAATGGTTTACATTGGATTAGACTGGAAGTGGATAAACAAGTTTAAATATTTGCTCTGGCGTTTATCTTTGGATACTAAATAATCATTCCAGTATCGTTACGTAGAGCTCGATGATATGCACTGTTCCGCTACGTGCATAACATACAAATTAAAACATAAATCAAAACATAGTCCGCACAGCAATAACAGGCGTAAAAATCTATTCGAGTTAGTGGATGACCGAGGTTAAATGTTTGCTCTGCTGTATCTGTAATACTAGTCGATCAGTCCAGTGTCGTTAAGTAGAGCTCAATGGATGTTACCTGAAATTTTCAGTTTCTGACGAATGACCAATTATTTTGCGAAACGAAAAAGGTGCTATTCCTACTTTCAGATGATGTGACCTGTTACTGGATCAACGTGCGAAATATTTTTAGAATCCGGTTACATACACACACGTTGCTAGTATCGACCTTGAACAGGAAAATGTAGAAGAAACACTTATTGTTTTGTGGTAGAGCGTCTCGCATCGCTAATTCTTTACCAAGAGTTCAATTGTGTTGTGATTACGTGCAACTGCATTTTTTTTTTTAATCCAGCACCATTGTTCTAAGCATGCAGTTGTACTGCCAGAATGCATTACAAATCTAGTTACAGTATCTGAAGCATGACTCAGGATGAAATGTTAACATCATTTGCCCCAGTACCGATCCAGAATTTTCGTGAGGTGGGGGGTAGGGGGCGTAGCTGTAATAGAACTGGGAAATTTTCAATATTTTCCGCTAAATTATATTTTTTAACTATAAATTCACCATATTTTCCTTCATATTACTTCATTTTATCATGGAATATGACACCAGTATCCCCAGAAATGAATACTTCTAGATAAATTAGGTCTGTCCGGAAACAAATCAAAACTTTTTCTGAGACAAATTGTTGAAATGGTGCTATAAAAATAAAGTATTTTTCCTTCGGGAGGGGCTAGCGCCCCCTCTCTGGTTTCGACACTAATTTGTCCACTTCCAAGAGTAGCAAACGTTTAGTTATAACTTAGTTTTTAGCTTGTCATCGCTGTATGGCCGACTTGTTTATTTATGTGTTAATTCTTGAGTTACACAAAATAGCATTTATATTACTTATAAGAAGTGTTATTATATGCGCAGTGCATTATGCGCATAAATCAAACATTAAGATGTAAATAAACAAGTGAACTCTGCGATTCTGCTAACAATTGCGAAGGCTCCAAGGATCCCTTGATGCAGCTAGTGTCAGCTGCGCATATCCCGTAATTATGATGGTTGTCATAGTAACCATCACAAAAGTCTGCACGTGTTTGTGCTATTTCTTTACCCAAATTGCCTTAAGCCACCATTGTCCACTATCACGCATGCGCGTACCCATTGCATTGCATAAACTCTCCATACACCCCTGTTATCTCGGGACCCACTGCACTGATCAAAACGGTTCCGGCGGCTCTAAGCTAGTTTAACCAAGACCTTTCCGTCAACGTCTCAACAAGTTCTGGTATATATTTTTTGACACACACAAATGGACGGACAGACAAGGTGGAGATAATAATACTAATTCATAATTTGTTTACGTTTTCATTTTAAAAATTTGTCTTCCAGTGGCGGATCCAGGATATTGGTGAGGGGGGGGGGGGGCAAGTGGAATACATCGGAGACATTTCTTATATATGGGTGCTAAGTGATTTTATCATATATCCCCTCCTATAGCTGAAATATTACACCAGTGTCCCGCAAAATTCATATTTATAGATAAATTAGATTTGTCGGGAAGGAAACCGAAGCTTTTTCTGAGATAAATTGTGGAAATAGTGCTATATAAATAAATTATTTTCCCTTGAAGTAGGGGGCACACACCCCGACCCCTAGTTTGATCCCCCACTGCTGTCTTTTAAGCACAGTCATGACAATCATAAGTCATAACTATAATCTTTATTCATTTCAGACTAAGAAGTTTCATTTAAAAAAATAACAATTGGACTCAGATCTGAAGTCAGTTTCTCCGTACTTGTTATGCTTGAGACGTTATGCCTGTTTAACATACTAAGCACATATAATGCAAAAACATCATAAGGAAAATCGGTAGGGTCAGAAGAATACAAACGAGTATGGAAATCGAGATAGCCGAGCCCAAATCTGAAGTCAGTTTCTCTATATCTGCTTTTGTTTAGGCGTTAACATGCGTTGAAATTATACCAGGTGCCAACCAAGTGAAACTGAAATACCACCATTTTTTTGTTTTGGTCTGCACCCCGATACTAAAGTGAGCTTAATTCAAACTTGTTACAAGCTTGCCATGTGAAGTAGATAAGTTTGCATCAAAATCGTCATGGTAAGCCTGCAAGCTTAAATCAAGCTTGAATCGTGCTTACTAGTGCGCACCTGACATGCTTGCTGCAAGCTTTGACATGTAATAAGCGTGGAACAAGCTTACCAGTACAAGCTTAAACTAAGCTAAGCGTAGTGCAAGGCTAGGGCTGAGGCTGAGATGCCTAAAGTCCATAAAATATAAGTAAAATTAAAGTTGAATGCAAGGTCTTCTAGATGATTCAAAACGATAGTAAATAATAATATTGAAAATATAACAATATACAGCGTAAACAAGTATAATTTCAGTAAAACACAAGTGCAAATTAACTCATCCTTACATTGCCAGAAGAGAAAAAAAAAGACAATAATTCAAACAAGCACAAAACAGCACGATGTTGGCTGTACTTACGTCTCTGCAGTAGCGACACTAACGTCCAAATATATTAACCCAACTGTCTAGGTCTAGCTTCATTCAAATTTGTAATATCACATCAACGTAGTACAGTCAATTTCAAACTTGAACCAAGTTTTTTTTTTTACATCAGTGGTAAACATCGATCTGTACGTTGACGATACTGGAGTGACTGCTTAGTGTCGATACATAAACACCACAGCAAATATTTAAACTTGTTTGTCCACTTCCAGTCTAATCCAATGTGGACCAAAGTTTCAGTTCTTACTCAGTTTTATACACTTCTTATCGCTGTGCGGTTCGTTTTTTTATTATTTAAGTCTTAAGTTATTCATATAATAGTATATTGTACTCTGCTTATAATAGAAAATACTGCAAACGTATTTTTTGCAAGAAGTAAAACGTAAATCAGAAAAAGGGACGCACAGCAATATCAAGCGTAAAAACTTAGTTAGATCCGAAAATTTGGTCCATATTGGTTTAGACTGGAAGTGGACAAACGAGAATAAATGCCCTCTTCGTTCGTTGGCTTCATATATTCATGACATTTTCAATGGGAGTAGTCAGTCCAGTATCGCTTTTAGATAGAGGTCATTGGTCGTAACTATACAGGCGATAAACAAGATTATCCATAGAGTTAGGAATATAAATAGAGAGAACCTTAAGCTGTTTTGTTGGAGAGGGGAATGAAGCCAAGAGACGGAAGGGACGAGGCATTTCGACCATATTAACTGCTCCCATATATAGATACCCTCTTTTCCGAGTTTTGCCTCTCTCAGGTGCACTGATCCTCCTATCGAAAAAGGCAATCCTCACAGTACTCGGTATAGAGGGATTCCAATGGGGGCCACACAAGATGGCTGCCGATGAACCGTAATTTGGCTTCATGTGACGTCATGTATGTTCTCTCCAATTTCTTCCTAACTCTATGAGATTATCATAAACTTCCATGTTATGTCGGCAAATGTCAGAATTGTACACCGCGCTCTACGTAAAGATACTGGATTGATCGGATAATGTCGAAAGCTAGACGCCAGAGCAAACATTTAACCACGATCGTCTACGTCTAGTCTAAACCAATATGCACCAAATTTTCAGTTCTAGCTCAGTTATTTAAGCTTATCACGCTGTGCTGTGAGTGCTGATCACGCGCTGTTTTATGATTTTATGACTTAATTGTATAGTTATGCATGTACTGGGCAGTGAATATAGTAATAAATCCTGTGAATAATATATTTTGTTGTTGAAAGAATTAAGATATAAATCGAAATGGAATGCACAGCGATAACATGCGTACAAAACTGAGGTAAGACTGAAAATTTGGTTCATATTGGTTTCGCCTGGAAGTGGACAATCGAGATTAACTATCACCTCTACTTCATATATTTATTAAATTTTTAATGGCATCGATCAGTCCAGTATCGCTTTTAGATACAGGTCAATGGAATTTTCAGTACGAATATAACAGGATTGTAATAAAATCCTATAATCCTGTTACTTGCAGTTATCAACACTACATCACTAAAAAAAAACTGTTAACTCACGCATATAGTACGCCTACCCATAAAAAATATATGTTGATATTTCCAAGATCACGCAATTATTTTCTTGGTTTACATGTTTAAACTATCCCCCCACCATATTTTGTCGTTTACTCCCACTGATATTGACAAACGTGTCAAACACCAACTGGAAACAGAACTTCCCGTCATTGCTCCTCCCACTTTCGGAACAGGAATCCGTATAGGTCTGTTTATCTTTCTGTTTTTAAGTGTTATTCAAACTTTAAATTACCTGTCGTTTCCTCTGTGCATACTTAAAGTGCTACGGTGAATATTATGTAACGCTTATTCTTACCATTTTACGTATTGGAATCAATAAATACAATCGATACGATCTATTAGACAAGAAGTAGTGTGTTCCCGCAGACAATCAGGGATTCTGCCAGGATTTTCAGTTTGTGAAGGGTGTAAAATTAAAATTAGGAGGGTGTAAGTGGAGTCGTGAATTTGGAAGGGTGAAACTCCGGCTTTGGTGGGAAGGAGGTCCGGGAGAATCATTGCAGACAGGTTCTTCATCTTATCTCCCCCTTACAGACGCACTCGCACATTAACCTATTGTCCGACCTTCGGCCGAAAGTGGAAAAGTACATACTTCTACAACTACTACGACGTATATTATTACTACTGCTGCTGTTACTTCCTTTCCTGTGTGCTGCTAGCCTAACTGACTGCAATTTTCGTTTTATATAGCTTTCTGTTGCTTTCTCTAGAAAAATATTAAAACGTTATCCAATGGCGGAACCAACAGTTTGGACAGCGCGGGGCACAGGAGTAATGCACCAGAGGCATTTTCGAAATATTCCGGCTAAGGGCATTTTTAAGTATAACTTGATCGTATTTCCTCTCATATTACTACGTCTTTATCATAAAATATGACACCATTATCTAAAAAAATATATATTTCTGGAAATATGAGATTTGTACGGAAACAATCAAAGCTTTTTTTCTGAGATACAATGTTAAACTAATGCTATAAAAATGGCTATTGTTCCGCAGAGCCGATCCAATTACCTTCCGTTCATTCTTTTTTTACTGTTTACTAAGCCACAGTGGGTTAGGTTAGGTTATTTTGTTTACATAAATATACGTATTTTGAAATCTTACACAGTTGACAAAACCCTATTTTTACTGTTTATAAGTTACGCTTCAGTGGCTGGATTGGCTCTGCGGAACTTCACCCTAAAAAAAATAAAGCATTTTCCCCTTGGGGGCACCTGTCTCTCTGGATTCGCCACTGATGTGATGATTTTGAAGTAGGGCATATTAAGGATGTCGATAACGAAAACAATGGAAAAGAAGGAAGACGAGACTAATGAACTTCCAAAAAAAAAATCTAAGTTGAACCGAAAAAATAATGAAGGAGGCAACACTGAAATACAGTTATGTAGGTTTTAAAATAAGGTCGAATATTGCGAAATAGGATGTGGTGAGAAGTCTGAGTCAAAAAGCTATCACGCTTTTCTTTCTTATCTTCTTTTTTTTTCCTTTCTATCATCAATACAGAAGGGAAAATTGTCAAAAAGAGTAAAAATAGGGATAAAAGCTTTCTTTATCAGTATTCTAAAATATTAATAAACTTTCAGGATTTTCTTCCTTCTTTCCAGAATCATTTGGGTCGTTCGATCGATTCAGATTCAAAGGTCAGTCGGTCGGTTCAATGTAACATGAATGATGCCTCCGCCCACGCAGCTACTCGGGAAAGTCCAACGACCATCAGACTCATTAATACTTGAAGAACTAGGTTTTTTCAAATGTCTGTTTAAAATATTGATTCTGAACTATTTTTTTATTACTACTAGTAGTAGCGAGATTGCTTTTTTAGTTTGGACAATTTTGTATTTTTATCATTTCACTCTTCTTGAATAAATATATTTGAGACTAGTACTTTAGACAAATTGTATTCTTGTGAGGCTCAAGAAACTACTTTAATTAACGAATGATAAATTTAGTTCTGCTAGAAATGTTTCTTTTTTTAAGTCATTAAGAAGCAGGGTCATAGACGTAGTTAGTCAATGGATACAAACTCCAGTAAAATTGAACTGAAATATTAAGTAGTGATAAAAAGTTATTTTATTCAGCGTGGCTACGGTAGTTGGTGACCAATTTTATTATTTAAGAAAACAATTATATATGAAAAAAGATCCATGAAAATTCTTAAATAGATTTATTAAAAAAACATTCTATGTAACCGCTTTTAGCATCAATGAAAGATTTATTGCGGAACCAGAAGCGTTGATAATTATGTGCGAAGCAAGTGATTCTTGTTCATTTCTAGCATAATTTTCAAAATGGCACTCTTCAATGAATCAAGATATTGATTAGTCTTCTTTTCAATAATGATTCATGCGTAGTAGTGTAGGAGATTTAAATCTGGCGAATTTGGAGCCTATATGTTGGGATGTCACATGACTTGAAGTTTGTCCATGACTTGAAACCTTCTTGAGTAATCACGTTTCATGAAGCACCCGATTTTCCTGTTTTTGCAGACATAAACTGACCTCTTCTCATCACGTACGACTTTTATCGAATGTCCTCAGGTACCACAGTTCTGATATTGCCTTTCCATACCTGGAGATTTATACCGAGCCGCCGTAGCTCAGTGGTATAGCGTTGGTGTATCATTCGAAGGTCGTGGATTCGATCCCAGCGGCCGACTATCCTGATTGACGTTTTACCAGTGGTTTTCCTCAGTCACACCAGACAAATGCCGGGATGGCACCTTCAATATAGGTCCTGGCCGATACATTCCAACCCCCTTTCCCCTCGCTTATTTCGGCCTGAGCCTTAGATGCCTAAATGCCATAAATGAAAATTCAAATTCAAACCTGGAGATTTATAGGAATGGTTCTCATTGACCTTTCGAGATTACCATTCTTAACGTTATGATCCTCTTGTATAAACTATGGTCTCCTGATACTGTCAAGACGCTGAGAATGCCTTTTTAGTTTAGATACACGTGCAACATCCGGCTATATTCTTTAGACTCGTTCCGACCATTATGCTCAAATAATCTAGCTACATTCAACAAACTCTGCAATATTATCCGTCGAATTTGGCTCATGAGCCAAAAGTAATAGCTTGTCTGCCCATTTCTTGAGTCTAATTATATGTGACATGAAGATCTGAACAAACAAACGCACATCAATTAGTTTGAAGGAATCAATAAGTTAAAAATACAATGTTCTCAAGGAGACCCTAAACACTCTGTACATACAGCCACTGCTTTCTTTTCGTACTGCTAACTTTCAACCAATGTCGGTTTTAGAAAATTAGTTTCGAAAAAAACAAAACAAAAAAAAAACAATGAGCTGCTCCAGAGAATTTTTCATTTGTCAGATGACATCATCAATTCATTATGTGGACAGTGTTTAATTTCCATCGCATTGATTATTACTGTACAAATTGTTTCGTTCGTTACAAACGAGGAAGCCCGAAACTAAAACCCGTTAAGTCAACTCTCGGTCATCAATGAGTTTTAAATGAATTTCGTATACCTGAGATGCGCTGCATAGATCTACATAAAGGATTCTTTCCTAATACAATTTCTTTCTATGTAAAATTATAAAAAACAAAAATCTGGCGTTTGTATGTTGAAAACTGTTAGTACTACCATTTCTTTGTTGTTATTGTATTTTCTGTGTAATTGTGGCTTGTGGGCTTCAATAAAGGTATTGTGGAGAAGTAGATTAACAGTGACAGATCGTTGAAAGACATGTAAATAAGAAAACACACAAAAAAATAGAAAATAGTCCACAATTGTGACTACTCATAAACCTGAATCCCAGAGTGTGAAGTATGGGGGTTTGGTAGCTTCCAAGAGAAGGTCTGAAGAAAAATAAATACAATTCGGCGAGAACAAAAGCAACTGAATTCTGAAGCATTAGAGGGAGAAGAAGAGAGAAAAAGAAACTGGTGAGGGCATTCCTTTAAGCAGAAAGTTGTAGGTTGAAAGCTGCGATTGAAAGAAGGTTGAAGTGAATAAATAAGGGTTTGGAAGGTTGATTGGATGAAAATCGTAGACGTGCTCTTTAACAATAACAAAAGGAGAGGACTGAACATATTCTAATAAACCTGCCAATATTGGCAGAACAATATTGATGATAATAAGGGTGGGGTGCTCAGAATTACGGATTATCCCGGAATTGAAATTTGGATTGCGAAAATAGGAATGTAAATATTTCGTAATTCCGGAAATCCGGGATGCAAACATTTTGAGAAACAAAATCCGGATATTTAAGGGTTCTAAAGTAGGGAATTGATTTTGGATTTCTGAACATCTTTAATCAGGACTGCAATGCAGAACTATCGTCGATGACGAAGAATTGTTTCAAGTTAAGAACACAAGATACGCGTTGTAATGGAGTAAGCTAAATGAGAATGCACTAACAGAAGAAAAACAGTTCATACTGTCTGTATCTGTAGAGTAGATTGTAGTTACAGGAAACTAATGCTAGGCTTTACTTTCGTTTTACATTATTGAGCTGTGTTCTAAGAGGTTGTAGCACCTGATCCCACTCAATTCAATCAGAATTACATCGCCTTGTAACTCTTAAAGCTACTTCTTGTCAATTTTTCGTATAAGGAAATCGTTCCAGATGTAACATTTTTCAGCGCACCAACCATTCTTTTTTACTTCTCTTTTAATTTGACTATTTGTCTGCCCATAAGACAGAAAATAGAATAACTTCTCGCGGGAATATTATTCTGAAATGATGAAATTGATTAAATGAACAGAAAAAATATATCTAAAGTGATTTTTCTAACCTATGCTAAACTAACGCAATGTAACTTGTAAAATGTACAAAATGAGCATATATAACCGAACCTGACTTTTCTAACCTAACCCAATGAGGAATAATACTGCAGCGAGAAGGTGCTGAAAATAGAATATATTCACCAATGATCTCTATCTGAAAGCGATACTGGACTGACTGCTGCCATTGAAAATTTCATGAATATATGAAGCCAACGAGCGGAGAGGACACTTAATCTCGTTTGTCCACTTTCAGGCTAAACCAATATGAACCAAATTTTCCGTTTTAACTCAGTTTTTCCACGCTTGATATCGCTGTGTGGTCCGTTTTTTAATTTATGTCTTAATTCTTGCAAAAAAAATGTAAATAGACCCTATTATTTGCAGTGTTTTCTATTATATGTAGAGTACGGTATATTATTATATGAATAACTAAAGAACTAAGACAAATAAATAAACTGGCCACACAGCGATAAGAAGCGTATAAAACTTAGTTGAGAATAACCAGTATGAACATACAATAGTTTGAACACACGCCATTTCTAATAATTAAATATACAAGGAGCGTTGAAAAAGTTTTGCGCAGTGGGCCATAACGTTTTTAATAGTAGCACGAGGACCATGAAATTTTGTGTGCATGTATTTGTGTCATTTATGTATATACTCATGTTAATTAATGTACCCTCCAACAGCTGTGACACATTTGGTGCACCGTTCTTTCAATGCACTTTGGTAAAACCACGGACGATGACTATTACACCAATGTTTCACACACGCAGTGCGTTCTTGATCACTGGCAAACTACCTACCACGACGGTGCGTCTTCAGACGACCAAACAGCAAGAAATCGGACGGGGTCAGGTCCGGTCTATAGGGAAGTTGAGGGACCACTTCCCATCCCATCCCTCTGTTTTTTCTGCTGTGTGTGAATGGTAGAGTGGGGCCATTCACATTTGGTGCAGTTTGATGACTTTATTTCGGTTAGAGCACGTCACAGCTTTGCCAGTGACAAACAATACCGCTTTCTATTAATTGTTGCTCCATGTTCCAAAAAGTCGATGAAGATTACGCCACGGTGATCCCAGAAGAATGTGGCCATTAATTTGTCCGCTGATCTGGGAGTCTAGTTTTTTTCTCCCATGGAGAACCAAGATGACGCCATTCCATGGACTACGTTTTACTCTCAGAATGCATATAAAACAACCAAGTTTCATCCTTTGTGACCACGCCATCAAAGCTTTGTGGAGAGTCACCACTGAACGTTTTCTGGAGTTCGAGAAAAATTCCCTTCCTCTTTGATTTCTGTTCCCTTGTGACCAAAGTGCATTTACGGCATTGGAAGAACGGTGCGCCAAATGTATCACAGCTGTTGAAGGGTACATTAATTAACATGAGTATATACATAAAGGACACAAGTACATGCACACAAAATTTCATGGTCCTAGTGCTACTATTAAAGAAGTTATGGCCCACTGTGCAAAACATTTTGAACGCCCTTTGTATATATATATCTGACACACTTATAGTCTACTTTTTCTCAATCTAAGTGGCGAATTCAATTGAACAGTATAGAAAGTACTCAGAATGTGTTCTTTTGAGTTCCGCCATCTTCTTACTTTCTCTTGTATGAGTAGGGGGAGGCAGGGTTATTAACGTTGGGTACAGCAAAATAAGAAATGACCTTGAAACACAATGAAACACTGAATGGCTCACCACTTTCTCTCTTCATTTCAACTGCAATACGAGAATAAAGAAATAAAAAAACTAGGCTTCTTTTTCACGTTTTATTTTTGTTTCGTTTGCGTCCATTTTTTATTTTTATTTTTTATTTTTGGATTCATTCTAAACGCTTCTCTCCATCGTTTTACGGTGCTGACCTCTGCAACTCATTTTACATTTATGCTTGGAAGGTTGCATAGCAGAACGGCGCAAAACGCAAGACGCTGAAGATTGCGTTGCGTGAAGTCAAGCTATGGCTCGCCTTCCCCTGACACAAGCAATATTTCTGCTTTTCATGTATACATATGGAAAAGAAAGAACAGTCCAAGAAAAGAGGGGATTGCGTTTGGCTACTAGTGGATTAGTTCTATGAAGATAAAAAAAAAAACACCAAACAAATAAGAATTAAGGAACACCTCACGGTTAAAAATTTTGTACACATTGCTAGGAACTCTCAGTAAAGTTCCGCAGAAATTTAGTATTTAATGTTTCATTCAAATAAAGGAAAACCGCAGGGAGTTTTCGTCTGCTAAGCTGGATAGTCTCGGTTGTCAGTTGTACACATGCGCAGAGTGGGGAAACTGTTTCTTATCGTAGCCGTGAATACAATTCTGATCAAGTGTTTGCTGCCGCCATCTTTATTTCTACTTATTTTAAAAGAGAAAGGGAAATATTCTCAGTGAATGGGCGATTCAGATCCCTAGTTGACAAATATAAAAGTGGTTAAAAGGTAGCGTTAGTCGTGGGATCAAACTTAATTTATGTCTTTGGGGTTCAGGTAACCCACTTCTAATCCTCAATAGTGTTAGGATCTAGTCATTTTATGCCTGGTAATTTAGTCCAGTCGGTAAAACGCTAGACTTCTAACTAAGCAACCCGTGTTCAAATCTCACTAAAGATTCTCTTATTTTTTTCTCTCTTGGTCTTACTATTCCTGAAAACTGAATGATGATGCCCTAATATATAGGACCAATATTCTGTGCGTGGTTTCACTTCACTTCACTTCATTTTAATTGACAGCTGAGAAGTGTAATTATTATTGACTATTGAATAAAAATCCACAATAATCCGCCTCTTGTACCATTAATGATGTTTTAATTGTGTAATAGATAAACTCTTCGTCATTCTGAAATGCGCTGGATTTCTTCGTAACAAACTATTGCGCAAATTTGTCATCTTCTAGCGTGTCCATAAAATTTTGGCATGAGTATAAATATTTACTACTATTTGTATTTCTATGTCCATCTTTTCGTATTAATTAAGAAGGGGTGGAAGGTGAGTCCTAAATGAAAAAAATGTATGCTGACCAAAACCTCTGTAAAAACGGCCCGAGCTTGGCTGGCGCAACAAGGTGTCGAAAGGTTCCCATGGGTCAGTCAGTTTCCGGACATGAACGCAACCAATCAGTGCTGGAATTTGTTTGTTCGTGTAGTGCGAATACCTTCCAGAAAATCTACTTCCTGTGGAGACCGTATCGGGTTAAGGCTTTGAAAAAACACACAGGAGACAAATATGTTTTAATGCGCACATGCAGGATGTTGCCAAATAACACGACAGAACCACCTTACACGTCATGACATGAAAATAATGAAAAGGTATAGACCATTGAGAGTGTATAAATACTTCGTTTAGGGGCTATAGGCTTCCAAAAATGTTGGGAAATGAACGTCAGAGCTTCATATTTCCAATACCATTAACAATAGAACTGAGGAAATATGGTATCGTCAAAGACTTCAAAATGCATATTTCAAATTTGTGCAATAGAGGCGTAAGGGATTCCCCTTATAAAATAGGAATTTCCCAGAACTTCTCTGAAGTAAAGGAGGGTCTAAATAAGCATCCATGGGACTACTTTCCAGCAAGTAATGTTAATTCGTTTGCGCCAGATCGATATCTCAAACAGATTTCCCTTGCGGGAAGATTTAAATAAATAAAGCGTGGTTGTATTACAAAAGGAGTAAAAATTACATACATTTTGGTGTATTTGTCAGTAAAAGAGATTGTTATTGCCCTGTTAGATGGCGGTAATTACGTCTATCGTCTGTACTCATGCGGAAAGTAGTCCCATTCATGCTTAATTCGACCAACTATTCATTCCGAAGAATGGCTGGAAATCCCCTACTTCTATTGAGGAATCCCTAAGGCCCCTTTGCACAATTTTGGAATATGTATTTTTGGATACAGCAGTTTTAAAGTCTTTGAGGGTATCATGCCGCCTCAGTTTTACGTTAATGGTATTGGAAATATCAAGCTCCAAAGTTCATTTTACCACGCTTTTGGATGCAGAAACGAAGCATTTATGCACCCTCGATGGTCTATACATTATTTTATTTTTTTAAATTTTCATGTGAGAAATCTCGAGGGTCGGTTTAGTCGGTGTTATTTTGTAACACGCTGTATTGTATTTTATATGCAGTAACTGTCATTGAATAAATGTCGGTGTCTAAATTTAAAAGTGTTTACTTATTTATGGGTTATCTTTGTATAACTGTCAGGTAATGTACTTTGATTTCATAGTCTTAAAATAAATCATACTGAATATATAAGTTTATATACTTTCACCATTGCTTGCAAGTGAGTTGCTATTAACGTCCTAAATGAGCTTGTGAGCTTCAATCTGACAGGATCTTCAGTTTTTGGTAAACTGGGCTCCGAAATACTTCGTTCAATGGACTCCGGTGGGAACTTAACCCATGACTACGCACAAAAAGGGAGCGCCCTAACCTTTCGTCCACCCCGAGGACAGGGCGCTTCCGAAACCCAAAATTGCAAACACTTGGCTTTTATTCTTTTCTTTAGAGACATTATCTATACTACCCCAGCGCTTCATGACATCACCCACTCCTTTTGATCGAAATAAAATATTCATCATGCTTTGATTAAGTAGGATTCTTTCGTGTTGGTGAGTTCTCAATGACGTCACACTTGCCATTGACGTCACAATTAAAAGCAACAACATTTCGTGATGAAAAAGAAGGGACTGGTGATAAAACTTGCAGCTAGGAACCTGGAAGCCGGAACAGGAAATTGTTCGTTCCAATCTTACACACTCATCGCCTGAGGTTTTGTTTTAAAGTTACAATCGCTACAGCTCCACATTACCGCGACAACCACAATAATAATAGTAATAATAATAATGATAGTAGTAAAAATAAAAAGCAGCGATAACAATAATAACAACAACAACAAAAGAAAACAACAGTTTCTTGTCTGTTTCAAACGCAAAACAGAAGCAAACCTGTTTCCTTTTTTGGCTTCTTGCTGCTCAGAAGCTTGGCTTTATACGTCTCGTCCTGTTGAATAATTCAAGAAAAGTTTTTTTTCTTGTTTGACGAGACAAAAAAAAAGAACGCAACCCACAAACCTGTAGAAGTGAATGTTATTTACATATTTTTTTCTTCGCTTGAAATATTAGGTAAGAACAGACGAGATAATGGAACAAAACGTTTTCAAAGTTACGTGCTAAAATAACAATATCTTTCCCTCAATAATTTTTTTTTCCTGCTATTTCTCACTGCTTTCGAGGAAAAAAAATAAGAATCAATAAATCACTGTAAGCGAACGAACGGAAAAGGATAGGTGAAAGAAACGTGCAAACAGATGGCGCCTAATAAAATATTGTGTTGTGCTATACATCAAGTATCTTTTTTTAAAACCTTTGCACAAGTATTAAATGTTGTTTTTAATGTTGACAAAACAAAAGGAAGGAAAGTAGTTCATGGTTTATTGACTTCAGAATGGACACTCGAAGAACGCTTGTCGATCGACAAACAGAAGAAAATGTATTGATTAAGCAGAAGAAATTGCAAGCAAGAAGCTCGATATTTAGACTAAAGAAATGAATAGCTTATCTATAAAATGATGTTTATTGTATCCATTTTTTATGTAAGTACTTATTAAAGTAACTGTTAAACACATGTAAGCTTCGGTTGACTAATTCGTTGGTACGTGTGGTTCGGGTTCAATTCGTGGCGACTCCATTGAGCACAGTGGTTTGGAGCTCACTTTAAAAATAACTTTAAATTTTGTTCTTAGAAGTTCACTTAGAGGTTCTTTTATTTTGTTAATAGTAAAATATAATTAAGCACAAGTATGATATAACACATGCTTGTTCAAGACATTTTGAAGTGCTCTGTTTATACTATTGAGTTGTAATTATACTGATGCAAAGTGTTGAGCCTTCAATTACATTTTAACATTTTTTGTTAGTTTTAGAACTCGCCCGTTTGTAAGTTTGGGTACCAGAACACCCTCCCTGGAAATGTGATATCCTGGTTTAGCTTTGCGACAAGATTGTAAGTATTTAGAAATGAGACAACAAAATTCATATTTGATAAGCTTACCGCAGTGATGTTCTCAGAGTACATATATCCCGTTACATTACTTTATTATACGAACCATATTTACAAATTATACATTGTCAAATGGTTTCTAATCATTAACAATTACTTATACTTGTTCTTGATAATTACGATTACTAAAGGGTAGAGACTAGAGATTGCAGCTAGCAAACATAAAGGGAAGAGATGGTATTCACTAAGTCCAGTTAGGTTGATTTACTGTCGGTCACCAGGCCACGTCCACAGGCAGTAGAGTGTAAACCCACAACCAACAATTGTTAACCTACTACGCTGAAGTCGAAGCATATCAAGATCTCAACCATAGGAACTAATCGGAGCCAAAATGGAGAATCGAAATAAAATAGTGCACAGGGAGCGAGTCTAACAAATTGTCTCCCTTCTTTGAAGATTTTCTATAATTATGCAATAACTCTGTTATTTGCTTTTCTTACTAAACTGGGCTGTTGTCTTCATAAAAGCTACCTATGCACGCAAGAATTTTCCTAACATTGTTTTTCACAATGTATTTTGTAGCCAACGATTTCTACAACTATTTTTAGTGTCCTGTATTTTTTTAAATTTATTTACGTAAAATTTGCTTGTGCAACAGTCCGTTTGGATGTTGGCCTCAGGAACACAGTGGTCAAGCGCGACTCTGGAAGACAAGGTGCAGTGAAAGGAATGCAAAGAGAATGGACCACGAAGGAGAAACGGCCGTCTAGAGAGGTTATCCCTCTAGGTGTAGACGACGGTATATGAGATACCGGTTCCGGTCCTCCGAAGAGAAACGGTCGCCCGAAGCCCACAGATTGCGAAAAGGAGAAGGTAAGCTACTGATTCCGGTCCTCCGAAGAGAAACGGTCGCCCGCGGCCCACAGGTTGTGTCCGTACCTCGAAGTGAGAGACGGTCGTTTACAGTTGACTTCTAGAAAGGAAGGTAAATAGGAAAATAATGCCCAGACTAGGACGTATTTAACACTTCATGTTCCACTCCTAGTTAGAGAAGTGGTCGATTGCGGAATCCCTCGAAGTTGAAGATAACTCCTTCAATAAAAATCACGCGGTGCGTAGCCGAATCGTCTTACGCCATTATTTGTCGGTATATAAAGCAATTTATGATGATTAAGCGCCATGTTTTGTCGTTTTAGTTCCGAAACTACGTATGTTTCGAAATTAATTCAAGGAAGTATTTTTTTTTCTTGTTATATGTCTAAGAAATTTACCCTTCAAATTTATGATCATCATGTTTTAAATATCCTATTTAATATATGGACTTACATTAAGAAACATCACAATTTAAAACTTTTTATATTTTATTTCATATTTCAAGTATGTCAAATACTTACCTAGTGACAGAAGAAACACCCAACACGACTTCATTTCGTACTATTGAAGTGTTAGAGCTCCAAAACAACCTACGAGAAAAGGAAAAAAGAAGATAAAAAATTAGTTAATGAACAAAACTTTAGAGGACGCTTTAATTGAATAATTTCAAATTATATTCCTCACTTTGTGTGAAAAAAGGTAATTCAAGAGTCACAGCTCCTTTCCGAAAACAACTCCGATCTCTTAAGAGTTTTTTTTTTTCATACCAAGGACAAAAACATAGTCTGCCCATCTCTGATTAATACAATGTTTTTCTGGCTATAATCGAACAATTCCAAGGTCTTGTCCTGTTTTTCTTTTGGGGAGAGGAGTCAATTTCCTGATGTTCCATAACAATAGCGTTTACTTCCCGTTTGATATATGGTATAAACAGTATCTCTTTTGCGCGACAAGGCTATTTTCTGATATTCATAAAATTGCATGTGTTATATATTGAAATTGTGAATGTAAATATAAGCGGATATATTCAAAATTGAAACATTTTCCCCCAACAAATAATTTAAAAAACAAAACATTTTAAATCAAAGTTGTTAGGTATAAAAACTACATATATACAATATTTTAGGTTATTTTACTGTAATATAAATGTCAGAGACAATCTCTTCTGTTTCCGAAGAAATCAACCTTTTACTTGTCCTATTTTAGGTATCAAAGCCTGAAACTGTTTGAGTGTAAGTATATAGAAATAAAAACAATACTCAAACCTATATATTCCTTGGTTCTTGAATAGAAAATACCACTGGGGGTTGTAAAAATCCAAAAACTATTAAACAAACAAATTTATACTAATAAACAATATTATAATCCAAATCCAAAAACTATTAAACAATAAATTTACGAATTGGTAATCACCTTTTAATCAAGCAGTCCCGGTGGTAGTGCTGTCCACGTATCGTGTTTGATTCAACCCGCTCTGGCTCGTGACTGAATAGGTTTCTATCCATCCGACTCATGCCCCGAGTGGTTTCTAATCGTTTGAGAACTCTAGCCGGTGGAGACAGATTGGTCGTAGTCGAAGGATTCAAATTAAACTTAGAGGCGTCAATTCCTTTGGACAACGTCTCCAAATGATGGAAAGCAATGGTAAAGCATCACCGGCTTATCTTCTCATATGGTACTTAGACAAACCCCCTAACATTTAGTTTCTTTTCCTTTCTCCGAAAGAGGACTCTCCGAGGGACGTTATACCTTAGAAATGTGACGGAATTACATCATAATTGCCTTCTCTTTGCAATTAAATGTAAGATAATGTAAATAAAGTTGGATTCTTAAAAACTGGGTTAGGACATAGCCTTCAAGTTACATACGAATTCTACAGAAACGCAATACACTAACTACGCTGATCTAGATTCAACGACAATGTACAAACTTCACGACTCGTTAGAAATAAATACTCATTAAAACATCATTAGAAGGACAATAATATAGTGTAACTATGTAGTGGTTTACAACCACAAATTAACAAGACTTATAATGCTCAGCGAAGAACTAAAGCAGCTTCTTCAAAGTTATTCGGTTAATGTGTTTACTCACAGCATAAAGTAAATACGAGAATGAAAAGAAAAAGAATCAAGTAAAGATTTAGTTTATATGTGAATTTAATTAGATTGCCTAACGGTGTGAATTCTATAGTAAACCGCTAAAGTGCATGCAGTGGAGATAGGAGAGCCTTCCTATGCACTTCCATATCTCCTCTTTGTCGCTGATACTCCACCCAACATCCATCTTTTCCAGTACTCCAATAATACTGCCTTCTTTCTCTTAGTCACTCCGCATCCAACACATCAAACGCATACTCACCGATGCCATCAACAATTTCACCACATGATGCAACAAGTGGGAACAGCCAAAACACTCAGCCATTGTCTTCGTTGCTCCTAAACGTAGATCGCGAGTCAAGCGAAATCCCAACTAATTAAACATCCAAGTCTTACATGAGCTCGGCATTCCTTCTAAACAAGTAATATACTTAGGCACAAACTTCGACCACCATCTCACATGTAATCTTCACTTACAGCAAATCATCTCCATAGCAATTAATCGCATAAATCTCCTGAAACGTCTCAGTGGCACCATCTGGGGTCTCAAATCATCAACTATCATCAGTACGTATAAAGGTTTCCTCCGATGAGTATTTACTTATGGAATCCCTACATGGATATCAGCAGACGAAAGATTCTATAAGGAACTTCAAGTTCTTGAAAGACAGCTCTCAGAATCGCATTTTGGATAACACTTCCTAGCCCAACACATGAATTATATGAACGTATTACCTTTCCCATCCGTTACTCCACCTAGAAAATCTACGAATAAGATACACCATACACAGATACGAAGAAAATCACCTACTCTTACATAACATTATTCAGAATCTGAGAATCATTCTACTCCAACTGCATTCATCCAACCACAACTCTTTCTCTTTTTTAACTCTATACAATTACACATTACCCTACAACCATCCTGACTACGCATATCTGTCTGCTTTTCATCTACCATGTAAGCTTTACCTCAGTACGTAGCACATCAGTGTACTAACAGGACCTTACCTGTCTCTAACTACGTTCAGAGCAGAGCAACCTCTGAACAAAAAGATTCACCTGCATTCGTCCTTATTATCATCGTGTTGTGGTGTCTAAATACACCTCACCTCCATTCCTTATAATTACAAGCACCATGATACAAGAAAGTAATTATGGTTACAAGAAAGAGCTCATAATGTCCACCCTGAAGTGTAAGGAAGTGGACATTATTTCTTTTGAAACAACTTCAATAAAGATATTATTTCCTGGCAATGGTTCTAGAATGTGGTTCTTTTTATTTTATAGGGTCATTATCTGCAAGCTACTGGAGTTAATCTTGAAATGTAATACAAACAGCAGAATCTGTAGGAACAGTTCCAGTTTAGTAAAGAGAAAATTCTACTGACTATCAATCCATTACAAGTTGCTCTTTATAGCTTGAGACTCTCATTTACACAAGTCTATTACAAGAGACACATTACTACTGCGATTATAATTCACGTACGTTAAGTTTACTGTTCGTAATGTTAATCCTCAACAAATGTTATCGTTAAAATTAACTTTTATAACACATACCAACAGAAATACAATTTAACAAAAAGATTTATGCTGTCTTAATGAACTGTTTTATTATTGACACAGAAAAACATTTTTCACCAACTAGAATAAATATTACAGTTCCTAGTAATAAGTTAACAAATCACTTTTAGATTATACTTTTTAGTGTATAATGTTAAAATATCACACTATGGGAGAGACCTACGTAAAAATACATAAACAACAACAACAAAAGTCACTTAGTGTTAAAAATTATGTCTTTGTATTACTTTTCACTCCTTTACCACACTGAGGAAATTTCTGATCGAACGTCGCGACACATAGTTTGAGAATACCTGCCTTTAGCTGATAACGATTCCTTTAAGCATTAAACTAATTAACAAGTAAGGATTAATTACTTAGTAAATATTTTGAAAGTTGTTTAGATCACGTACATAGTCTTGCATTGTAAATACCTCTGCTTTCATGTCATCTGCATTTTTAAGTTTCACCTTCTTTGCATTCTCTGCACGCTTGAAATCTTTTTCTCGTGTTCGTCACGTTATTCTCATTACTATGCAGATGCAAGGAACTTTGTGCGTTGGCCTTGTTTCCCACGTACAAAGTGGAAAAGCTACAAAATGTCGGGGGGTATGAGGGAAATTATACCCTTGCTTCTTCCGATCAAACTCAACTCCTGTGTAGTAGGAACACTACTACTACTAGTAGTACTACTACTGATATGCATTTTGCTTTTACTTGGCTTTCAAAGTCCGCGAAACAAGTTGCATCATTATGTATTCCAATTACATTGCTAGTTGCAGTGTGTGATGATATAACTTTTCGTAAGTTGGTCGCCGAAAGGAAAGCCAGGAAAAAAAAATAAAGCATGCAGCACTGTAAATCATAATTGTTCCTTTGCATCGCACGTACATATAAAAACTAGATTTTTTTTTAAAGAGAAGAATATATATTTTGATAAAAATAATTTACAGTAAAACATTAAACAAGTTTTTCTAAAATGTACTAAATAAGGTGTTTTTTTAACAAAAAAGTCTCTCTTCTATTGATTTTTAAAGTTCTTTAAATGAAAATTCAAGATACACAAAATGTAAACATTCAAATCCCAACTTTGAACCCTCATAACTCGTGAATGGTAAAAGTCTATAGCACAGAATTGCACATGATGACTACTGAGGTCTAGGGCTATCACCATACCAAGTTTGGTTAAGATCGTCCGTATTTCACGTACGATATATTATACTTTTTACGATTTTTTAAAGTCAAAGGAAGAGGGAAAAGAGGGGGAAATTGATACCAACCTAAATTACTGCCTTAGAAAATGCCCCTCATATGGCTAAAATAAAAATCTGGGGCATAAATATTGAAATATAACAAGTCATGCAGTTCAGCAATTTGGTTTTACATAGCTGTCAACATTCAATATTTACGCCCCACAGTTATATTTTTTAGTCATATAAGGAAAGTGCGCGGATGTTTATTTTACTGACCAAGAATTTTTTTCCGCTACCGCCCAAACTATTGGCGCCACCGTCACCAAACTTTGACAACAGGTGCTGCCCAAGAGTACTCCATGTTTCAACTGGATATCTCAATTTTAACCAAAAATGTCGAAACAAAAAATGGTATAAAAAAAGCTCCATGATCTTGTTGACTAAGGTCATAAATATAAGTTAAATAGAAACTAAATGCTAGACCATAGACTAAATAATTGCTAGACTGCCGCAATACTTACGCCTACTTCCGGGATTGTATACTAAGATTTAAATAAAATGATAGTGGGTGTACAGTATACTTTCTAAGTCCGCTAAGTTACACAATATGAAAATAGGAAATAAGTATTGGATACAGATTTCAAATAAATTATTCCATTTTATGTTGTATTATGTTGCGACTGACGATCAGTGTTGCCAAGTTGTACAACTTTTTGCGTCGATTTATTTTTCATTGGCCATTTTTTTCTGAATCCCAGTGTTCAAAAAGTGTTTTGGAAAGGTAGGTAATTCTTGGAAGCAACCTACTGCATGGTCAAGTCGATAGAGCTCTCGACTTCAGTTTCGGGTTCAATTCACGGTGGGGGCTCAACATTTCGGTATTGACCAGCATCGTGAGGTCAATTAGGGAGCTACTTGAATAAAAGAAGTAGCGGACTGTGGTCACGAAAGTCAGACACAAAGCTACGAGGAGGTGTTATGCTGACCCCGTAACCGTCTACTTGAACTAAATATAACCCATTTGACAGGCCAGGGTCCTTAGTACACTGTTGCGCCACTCTGTTTAGTTTAGTTTAAATCTTGGCAGCAAACTACGCAAGAAGCATTCAAAATACATCTTGATGATAAATTATCTACACTTCTTGTACGTGTACATGTTACTAACACTTTTTTCAGTGCGAAGCTAAAACAATTCATAAAGAAAATTGTCTATAAAAATTGAATTTTTTACAGTGCATAAAAATGTGATAGTTCTTGTAATACGTACTTCCTTATAACTCCTGATACTGCATATTAGAGTTGAGTGGCTTAATTTGAAACATAAAAAACATTGTCTTATAAACTTTTCTATTTGTGCTCTTGCCTAAAAATAAAAATAATAACCCTTAACTTAAGGCGGGCGTGACGACAACGTACTGAGCTTTGTATAGGACAATTAATATGAATTCTTTGTATGGGAGAAAGCTAAACCAATGCACAGTACCTACCATCTTAAGTTACCAGAATAAAGACAGCTTGATATATCGAGGTCACTGAACCCAAATCAAAACAGTTTCTCTCTGACTGCTTTGGTTCAGGCAATAGCAACATCAACAGCGAACTTCTGCATAGGCAAACAATACAGCTGTCTAGGGACGCAAACCTCGGTGAAGCCCCGGCCAGAACCCAAAATTCAACACATTGAGGACGAAGGACACGGAAAATAATTTGTCAGTTTTCCGGACTAACTAATTAAGTTGCTAACATTTCTAGGTCTATTTCATTTCTAAATCTTTATGTCTATTTTCTAAAGCTAAATTGCGTTACAAAAATTATAAAAAACAAAAGTAAAGTTTTTCTAAATTACTAAAAAAAAGGGGGCTCTCGACTCTGTTAACTGCATAGGGGGCCCTGGGTCTCTATGTTCGGCTCTGGTAAGAATGAATTCTTAAAATGGAGACAGCTAACCAAATGACAAGGATGTATCAGATTTAGAATCATCAGACTGAAGAAAACGAGAATACTGAGCCCAAACCTTAATTGTTATCTTTAGTAGCTTTGCTTAAAAGTCTTGTTTCTCCGGATGATGAAATGTTATTTACCAAGCATTAACTTAAGAAAATCAGTCGAAGAATATTTTTGTATATCTCAGAATGTGTTATAAGCTTTATTAACCTGGAAGACACTGTTAATTTCATGGAATAACACAAAAGTATATTTGTTTAATTGATCAAATACAACACACTAAATGTGTTGACACGCTCAATTCCCGTGAATCGAAAATGTATTTTCCTTTTGGATACAAAGCTGAAATTTGGTATGAACTTTCGTGAGCAGATTAGAATTACGGAAAACAAAAATGCAACTATCCTGTTAAGTACTCCAATATCACTTCGCAATCCCTGGTTATCGAAATACACTTCCTTTTGGGCCTAGAAATCCTAAATTTGGCAATAATATTCCGCTACAGGTCATGAAATATTACCAATAATTTACAATCGCTCTTCTTCTTCGCTACCTCAATAAGAACCACCTACCCTCAAAAATCTCAATCGACACAGCTACTGGTATATTCTAGAAGTGTTATTTTGGCATCGTTACAACGATATTAATTCGAAAATTATAGCTCAGAAAACGCTGGGCGATGACAGGCTTGAAAATTTCTCTGACAACAGAAAGATAACCAGTGTAAAAAATAATTTAAATAAAACTTTTTAAAGACATACTTTTCTTAAACAATTCCTACTAAAAAGTAAAAAAAAATGTTTATGCATGACGAAAAAGAAAAGCATGGTCGTGCTCTCATATACAGCCACTTTATAAATTCTTCCATTGGCGCGCGTCATGCTTTTCTTTTTTAGTCATGCATAAACAAAATTATTTTTTACTTTTTAGTACGAATTGTTTAAGAAAAGTATGTCTTGAAAAAGTTTTTTAAAATTATTTTTTCGAGTTATTACGGTGTTCGGATACTTTTTCTCAAGCTAATGTTTTGTGCCCTAAGTCAAACCCAATATCGTTGCAGGCTAGTATTTATTAAGAAGTCCATATTAAAAAAAGTATTAACATATGCCTTTAAAATATAAAAAATGTATGAAAGTAACAATGGAATATTGTATTATCACCCGACTTACGTCGCTGTGCAAAATTTCATCATGACGTCGGGAAATGAGTTAAATTAACGTTGCAAGATTTGAAGACACCTTGAATCATTGTGAACTAAAGAAAAGTTTGTAAAAATACAGTTATTACTGATTGATCAATTGTGAATTAAACTAAAAATGAGAAAATAATATAAACTGTTCACTTTTGTGTTTGGCTTCAGATACTAATCGAGCGCTCCGATATCGTTAAGTACAGCTCACTGGGTACCACCAACATGAAGAAAAAACTTGAAATGTTGCCAGACAATGTTATGCAGACGTTAACATTTCAAAGGACTTTCGATCCAATAATCACTGGAAAAAGTGACCTTGAAAGTAAAACTTATATATATATATATATATATATATATATATATATATAAAGAAAACTGAATTTTCCCGGTAATAATGTTCATCTAGGCTTTATGTTTTTGAAAATACACAGTAAGAAATATTACTTCTTAATAGTTACTTTCAGTTATTTTCTTCTAGAAAAAAAAAGAAAAGGAAGAAACCAGTGAATCCAACTTTTACGCAAAGTGTTATCACAGTAATTTATTTTTATTGTTTCACGTTTCTCTGCAAAGAAGGAAAAAAAAAGAAAGAAAATGAGGTAAAAGAAAAACACTTGACTGTCGACATTGCGTGGTTATACTGTGGAAATCGATACCTAGTCTATTTCGTACGACCTTAAAAATACCCTAGAAAAGAAAAGAAGATTAACTTCCCAACAGACAGCAAAAAGAAATGATGGAGATTAAACACAGCAAGAGAAAGAAAACGAAGAAGAGGAAAAGGAGTTTCAAAATGTCGTGATGTTTTAGCTGACACAGCATTTTTTTTTTCTCTGTTTTATTTCTTCTGTTTAAGCTGACTGCTTTTCGTAAGTTGAGCTTTTTTCCTCTCTGTTTCTTTAGATGTAATATCTTCCAAGTGATTTCTGCTTATTTATTTATGTATGGTTACCAAGGCTTTTTCGGTTTTATGTTAAAAACGTCTTCCAGCAGCTGATTTGGAAACTACGGATCTTCGTCTACTCCTATAGAGAGAGTCAAGAACAATACTTCTTTCTTTCTATTTATAAGCCTGTTTTCCTTTGAATTGAATTCTATGTATTTATGACTTTTGGATACCTTTGACTTCGTCAAGATTTGCTAGAAAAGAGGATGTGGAAAGGGAGCCGGCCACAGGATCTAGTTTCAAGGTACTATCTTTTCGTTAGCCAACATACTTAACCGGTAGCTGGAAGATCCGCGTTCGAGTCCCGGGCACAGCGGCTGTCAATTTTTCTGTTAATTTGAACATTTACCACACAATGTTATTTTTGAAAGAAGGTAACCGGAGCCTAGCAAGTCTGGTTTGTATTCTTAACAGGCTGAGCTTTCAGGTGACTAGTTAGGCCTATAAATGTAAAGTTCCAATAAGAAAAATTTAAGAGCGTATGGCGTCACATCTACAATCAAATTACATAACAATAGGGACAGTAGCATTTATTGAATAATTGTATTTAAATTTAATGAGTGAAAATATTAAAATGTCGTGAGTACAAGGTAAAATTTTCTTGAGTACAAGGTAAACTTTTCTTGAGTACAAGGGTAAATTTCTTGAGTAACTAAAATAATAAACAATTGTTTCAATAACATTTTACAATTTTAGACATAAACCTTGCACGATTACCGCCTAACGTGCACAATGAATGTTCAATTGTGATGATGTAGTTCATATTTCCCTCGCTAGATGGCTAACCATGTTCGCAAACTTGCTGCCATCTATGGAGGATTCAATGTACTACAGTCTAATATTCTCCGTGCTACGCGAGTCCGATGATACAACTTTGAAGACGAATTATATATATATATATATATTTCGATTGTTTAGTCATATTTTTTTGTTAATAAATGAATACAAATTGTATAATTTCTTTCAGATGTCCAAATTTTGCAAGTATTTCGTAAGTTAAAAAGCACATTTTTCGCAAAATGCTGTCATACAATTTGTTGAGTGTTTAAAATTTTCATGAGTCGCGAATTTGTACTGTGCCTGATCTTTTCTTGCTTTAAGATTTTGTCTACTTTTTTTAAAAAAATTAAATAGCTTCTTTTGTTTCTCTTGATATTTGGGGATAAAACGGGCCAAATTACTGATATTAATGTTACTGCAAAATATATTAGCATAAAAAAATGACCCGCCTCTTCTTTTCATTTTTGTTTCGTTCCTCTTCCACGGGCTCTATTACGAAGAAACTGGGGAAAGGGAAAAAGCAGAAGAAAAAAAACTAACTTTCCCGACTTTTAACCTTTTTGCTGTGTTCCGGAAAGTCACTTCGCATTCTGTCATGTTTCACAGTTCTGTCGTTTTCATTATCTTGATACACACTGAGTTTTCCTTTCTCTTCTTCTTCTTCTTCTCTGCTTCACATTTGCTCTGTTCTTTTGTTTGTTCGTTTCTTTTTTTTTCTTTCCTTTGCTCTGAAATTAGTTCCTTCCCGAAACAGCAGAAAATCAAGACGAGCAACATTGCTCCGGAGACATCTCGTTCTAAGTAATATGGAAGCAGACGTTCTCTTTGCTTCTTTTAATGTTTACAAGTGCTAGATACTCATTCGTCGTTCCTTTGTGGTTTGGTTTTCATTGAGGTGAAAAATAGCCAAGTATTATTAAACATTAAAACCACTCATTTTAACGAAACCCCCCAGCGCTGACTTTTGTTTTCCTTTTTGGAAGTAACCGTACAAGCGTTTCCTTAAAACGAAAAAAAATACAAGCATTATGACAAATGAGAAAGATCTGTTTAACCTTCGAATAAGTTGACAGAATGGAGTAATAACATTATTCCGAATATTCAACAAAATGACTATTGTGTCTGTAGTAGTGTTAATATGTAATGTAATGGAAAAGTATGTGCTGTTTCATTCCTATGTACACTCAGATTCATAGAAAACAACAAACTGATTTTGTTTTCAGAGCCCAAAATACAAAATTCGGGCAACACCAAACTAACATACGTCGCAAGCACAACAAACAGACAGTTAAATTCAAATTAATATTGAATATTGGATAATTACTGCCCTACTGTGCAATTTGTATGGTTACAAGATGCCCCCAGTGGTTATAAAAAATAAATTAAATTGTTTAATGTCTTTTAGGTGATTTGGGTTCAGGCTGGGGAAAGTAGGATAGGATGCTAGAATTAAGTCATCCCGGCATTTGCGTGGTGTAACTGAAGAAAACCCCTAGAAAATGCTCTTTCCTAAAAATCAGGTCTAGTTTGTTCGTCTGTCTGTAACGCATGCTAATGTCTCTATCAATTATTCTGACAGACACCCCAAACTTCCTTAGCAGCCCGATGGTAGCATTTGATCGATGAAATTCGGGTCGACGAGCGGGAAGACGTATAGTTTTGAAAAATCCCGACCAGGAGCCAACGTCGGCGGGCACGGGTAGGGCGGGATTTTGCCCTATGCCGGAAATCGGAGGGCCGACGGCGGTCTGGAAAATGGCCCGACGACCAAACGCCACTTATGAATCTAACACCGACCTTCCACCAACTATTTCCAAACTTCAAGTCGTGGGGCCCGTCGACGATCGACCAAAATCCCGTCTTGGTTGGCATTTGTCTTGCTGGGTCTTTTCTACTTGAAAACTATCCATCAGAGGAAACCTATAGGTCAAGGCCGTAAAGATTATTTCTCTCTTTCTTCGCTTTTTGTCTGTCTCTTTATAGATTTCTTTTCTTCACCCTCTCTTTATTCTTTCCCTCTTTCCTTTCCCTTCCTTTCTCTTTCTTTTTATCTCATTTTGTCTATCTCCTCTCTCCCTCTCCTTACACTCTCCCCCTCTCATTCCACCTATCTCTTTGTTCTTTCTCTTCCCCCTCTCTTTCTCCTTTTTCTCTCTTTTTCCCCTATTCTTCTCTCTCTCTCCCTATTTCCATTTCTTTTTCCGACCCGACACCAAAGGCCTTTCAGTTCGAAGAACAATGTTGTATGTAATATAAAATGTATGTTTCAAAACCATGACAAGGTCACTCACCATCATAAAGCTGTTTGTTTGCTTTGTAGAGGAAGAAGAGCAATGCACGTGGATCCAATTTTATCAATAATGACAACACGTGACGCCTTGTTAGAAATAAACACGATGTGAGAGAAATGAACAACCAAGTTCCTCAGTATTTCCTCCCCTCTTATTTCCTATATGTATACAGAGTGTCTCTGAAATAATGACACAAACTTCAAAAGGTGATTATTTGCATAAAAACAAGGTAAAAGTTCCTTTGAAAAAATTTCCAGTCATGCGTAGTTTCGGTTCTATACCCCATGAGCAAAATGCCTCCACATGCTGCTGGAGGGCCGACATCTCGATTTGTGGCGGCTGCCGTCAAAGCGGCGTCTCAATGGTGGGTGGACGGTGGCGTCACCAATTCGGCATTAGAGCCCCAAAACTAAGTCGCCCCAATGTATGGATTTATTTGGCTGCCTACGTGGTGGGATATTGCAAATGGGCGATTGTAGGCTCAGACGTGATACCCACCTGGACGGCATCATTGTGGCGTGCGGTAGGTGGCCATACTGCTAGACTATTAGACCATAACTCTTAAAGTAATCTCACCTTACCGCACTGCCATCTATCAGTAATGTTATCAATTACCAAACGGAACAGGGTGGAGAGAAAATCAACCAAAGAGTCTTATAGTTCTAACACAATAAACAATCAGCGATCTCAGTATCGAATTCAAGTCTTCTTTACTTCAGATACGGTCTTCGTAACCTAGCAAGCCAGGTGACGTAGGCATTTGGTGGGTTAATGCGGGGCAGACAGGCAAGTGCTGGGCGGGGTTACGCTCCTATACCGACCCCGACGGCGTCTCGGAAAATGTCCCGACGACTAAAAGCCACTTATGGGTCGCACCAACTATTTCACGACTACTAGTTGCCAAATTATCAAAACATATTTCTACCGCGCCCATGATCCTTTATTAGTAACACAGAGAAGGTGACCATCGTAGCGAGCTATCCAACACCAGTCTTCCGATTGCTAGTTGTGTACTCTATCAATTGGAGTTACCAAATTAAGCATAGCTTACAAGGTAAGTATCCGAGTGGGCACTAGCAAATGTAAACTGTATGCAGAACATTTTAGAGATTAGTTAATGTACCCTTGCGTTTTGCAGAAAAGACAAAGTTATACTCCTTGAAAAGGTGAGAGTAGAACACAGTATACTGCCTGACTGAAGTCAAGCGTACGACTTGTTAAAAAAAGCATTAGACATGTTTCTGTTTTGAAACGTGATGTGCATCCCTTTTGAAGAAAAACATAATTTCCTGACTCGCTTTCTCGGCAATGTGCCAGTGAATTGTGATAAAGATTCTTTCCAAAGCGTTGGTTAGTAGGTCTCCACCTAGCGTACCCGATGGAGTGGCGTATCGCTGGTTGAGAGGCCTCGATTCAATTCCCGCCAAGTTAAAGTTTCCCCATTTTGCACAACAGCACATTTCTCTACTACATACGTATGAAAAGTGCTCCCCTTCTGTTTCCTTTTCCATTTTCAAAGTTTCAAACAATTCACTGACATATTGCCGAGAGAACAAAGGCGGGTTATTCAAAGTCAGTATAAATTACTATTTTCTTTATAAGGGATACGCATTACGTTTCAAAATACTTCCTGTCTAATATTTTTATTTATCATTTCGTACACTTTATCAGCATAAATATCATTTGGAATGCAGGAAGAGAATTATTTTACTCTCACATTTGCAGGACGTATAACTTTGTCTTTTCTTTGTCTTTGTAACAAAATATAGGTTGCTAGTTGAAATTTTCTGCTTTCTTGCAATTGTTGTAGTCTTTTAGTCAAGCAAGTATTTCATTACAAAAGCAGTTTGAACCAGGGGGTGTAACATACATATTGATAGACTTTCTCTAAATCTTTTATCTTTCTAGCGCTGATAGGCAAGTATACAAGAATATGCTTTTTTCAAATAGAAAATAAAGAATTTTTCGCAGAAGTTGGGGAACATAATGAGCACTATTTATTGTGATAGTTTAAGCAGTGCATTAACGAAAGGTCTATGATAACATGGGCATAAAGATTGAACCCACAGAACAACAGTTAACAAAGTTACAAATTTTATAAACATACACTTAAATTCCAGTACGATTCACCAATCGAAGGAACAAATATAATTCACATTTTCTACATTCACATAACAATTAAGAACATATACAGCTGTTACCTGTCACGAACATCCCCAGATAGCATGCTAACTTGAAACAAGGGTACTAGTCACTTTGTGAAAAGGCTGGAATTGCTGAAGAAAATTTAAAATTTGCGATTACGTTACCTTCTTTTGTCGTAGATTTTTCGTTATGGCTTTCATGCCTTCTTTGTGAAAAAAAAATGTTGTACGGATGTGTTCCCGCACAGGGGGATAAAACGACGGTGTTGTTTCAACACTGCCCGGAATTTCCCAATTACAAGTGTTGACAACTTATTAGAAAATTAATGTTTTGTTTTTCAAAGGTTGCTAGTCCGTTTAGCGTATCGGTACTTGAATTGGCTTAAATACTATATTCCTCGCCTTCCAAGAAGAGAGTGGTATGTTCTACTGTGTCGTAGTTTACTTTCAAACGTTGAACATGGACAGGTTATCCAAAAAAGGGTAGCCTGTAGGAAGTCAGCTGCCAGTTCCAACTACTAGACTACGAAATGTGTGCTTATATATAAGGAAAAAAGCGCATTTATGCTAGCTTCACTCGGGCGTTCACTCCGGCCACAAGGGGTGCGGGCTGAATATCTCGTGTCATAGTTTCATGTTCACTTCCTCGTGTAAAATGCACGGCACTGTCAAATGGTTTGTCCTACTCATTAAACGTAAAACAGAAGTGGCTAGTGTTTATGGAATGATAAAAGCACAAATGTGCTTTGCACTATGCACATCGAACGAGTGTTCTGGCGTCACACTCGGTTGGTTTCTTCACACTTTTGTTGTTTTAGGTTCAGGAAATATTTTTCAGGCATTAAAAATGCTGGTGGTTTTTCCAAAATGTATGAAGTAGCATACCACGAAATGTAGATGAAGAGAATTGAAAATGAATAATAACTTAATTTTGAGAATGCTGTCTCTTTGGAACAGTTGAAAATTTATTTCCTCGCTAGCTGCTAATATTTCTGACAGACGCCTGTATAGCGATTTCACCTGACGAAAGAAAAACTTCTCCAAGGGTTGGATCCTTCCTGTGACGCCAGGAGGAATGTGGAATAATTCAATTGTCTTTCCAAATGGAATGCCCTTTAAACAGGATGGATCGTTGTAGGCCGTCCATGAATCCAAAATTACGGCACATTGGCTTTTCGTATACGGAAGAAACTTCTTTATACCATTGTTTCAACTTTAGCTTGCCCATTTTTACCTGATTTTGAAGCAATCACTTTGTTGGCAGCTTTAAACACGTTTTTTGACACTCTAGGTTCCAAACTCGCCGTTGGTTCCTGTAAAACTATAAATAATTTAGGTAAAAGAGAACTATCCATACTAATGGTAGGCATTATTGTGTAGGTATGCGTCAAAGCACTGATTGACTGGGCAACGGATTCGGTATGTTTCTACCCCTTGAAGTATGCACAAATGAACGAGAGACAAATGTTATTTTTCTACTTCGGATGCGATATATTTTTCTTGAATCCAAGATTGTAATGCACAAAAGTGTTTATATCCTGCAAGTGTTCTTGAAATATCTATAGCTTACGACTTTAAATCTTCATCATTCACATTTTTTTTAACTGCATTGCGTCCAAAAAACGAGAATAAACTCTTTCGTATTTTTGTTCACGTTCCACACGATTTTCTGTTGAACTTTCTACTTGCTTTTTCCAAACATATAATTGTCTTTTCGCTGTAACAAAACGATTTATTTTCTTACAGTAGAGAGTAATAATCTTTTCTTTCTTCTTTAACCAAAATGCACTGCTTTCCTTTTATAATCGTAACTTACGTCAATATTATTTTTCTTTGGTGAACCGGGTGCATAACTCGATGTACAGTACATGAGGATGTTTTATAGGAATCACTTGCAATGTGACGAGTCCCTGATTTTACTGATTCGTTACTAGGGTATCCCGAAGCACTGTCACTGTCAATTGACGTGGTCGAATCTATAGTGTTATTGTTTGGTTCTTCTTGTACGTCGAGAGACATTTCAACACTACGGTTAGTTCCTAAAGGATGATCTTGTATAAGTTCAATTAGAAAATCACCCATTTCACGCTCTATCATAGTGATTTTACCTGAAGCACAAACATTCCTTTCACGAAAATAATTAACAGCTACTGAAAGTACTAATTCATTGGATTTAGAACTTCTTCGGTAGAAGCACTCATTGTTGATATACCTTGAAGTATGTACCATCAGTTGATAAAAGTTTCCTTTGCTACGATATGTAAATATTTTCTTCTGTAGAGTACTTTATCATTAGGTTATATTGGAATAAACTTCTGGTGAGTATCTAAAATACAGCCCACTAATTAAGCACCTAATATATCACTAATGTCACAAAATTATCTCAATCTAACAATATGACTGCACCTTCACTCACTGACACAAACATTCTGCCTTTCACTCAATGCAACACAGAGGGTGATTCTTCCCTATCGTAGCTGCAGGGACGTGTTGTTGGAAGAATAAGTTAATTATGTGAATGATAAGAAAAAGCAATCAAGACCTAGCGTTTTGCGCCACTTTTCGATAGATTTTACAGATTAACATGAACAACAGAGAAGTGACGAATATTTTGAGGAACCCACCCATCCGAAAGTTCTGCTGATTTTTCTACAACTTTTGTCTCTTTCAAATAAAAAGAAACCGCATTCTAACCGAGATCTTTAGCCGTTCCGGAACCTTTAACACTTCTCACCATTAATCTACTTTCCGGCCCTATAGGGCCCAGGACTTAGATCCTACAGTTTTGAGCAGAACATATTCTGATTTAACTTTTTCCGTAGATATAGAATCTGCAATAAAAGATGGGGATTCCAATTAAAAAAAATCAAAGTTTGACCGCACACGTTTTGATGGCCTAGCCCATCCGATAGCTCTGTTGATACTCTGCAACTTTTGTCGCTGTCAAGTTTTCAAACCACGCATCCTAGCCGAGATATTTAGCAGTTCTGAAACTTTGACAAGCACTGTATGAGTCCGCGTCCAAACTTTACCCTTTTATTCAAAGGCCTTGCACTTCAAAATGGCAGCTAATTTTGTGTGTGGCACTCTCTTTGTGGCTGACCTACATGTGTACGAAATTTGAAGTAGGGTTTCGGGGGTGATCTGAGTGACCCTTGTCTTATAAGTATAAATAACGCTTGGAAAGTCAGTTAGATAGTATTATTCCGTAGCCTGATGACTACAGTTTCGGATTAGTGTACCGTAGGGCTTCCGATCGATTCCCAACCAGGTCAACGCTTTTTCTTTTCTTTTTTTGTTTAAGAAGTACTTTATGTTTTTTCTCTCTTGTCCTGTTAATGCAATTACAACCGTGATTCTTGTAAACTGAACTGACTGATTCAACCTTATTTAAACCTTTTTGGCTTTGATTGCTAAGCGCATTAAGTTGTCACGCTTGTCATAGTAAGCTTTATTCACTTTTCGGTAAGATCAAAATTGCCATAAGAGTTCCGACTTAATTCACACATATTGATCAATGAATCAAAATATTACAACCAGAAACTCTGTTAAAAGAAATCAAATCAATGTGTTTATTGCGTTTTAACACACGCTGTAAATCGGTCTGTATAGAATTACTGTGATCGAATGGTCATTCGTAGTTTCTTTTAACAGCACGATGGACCATGTTCTCTTGCATAGATTTAAAGAGAAAAACGAAACAATGGGTTATTTTGACTTAGTTTCTCTTAACATTGAAGGATTCAATTCCTATTTCTTGGAATTCAGAATGTCTAATCATGTAGCTGAAATTGTAATACCTTAATTTTTTTAAGAACACATCTTCTTTAGCGACCCAGATTTTAAAGCGTAACTTATTGCACAGAGCTGAAAGGAGTTCCAACTTTAACCACAAAATTTGAATGACTGCTGACCTAAGAATGATCCATGTATTATGTTGCTACGGTTACAAAATTAATTGATACAACATAGCCTCGCAACTCGATATACCACAAAACTAGTCTCCTGATGTTGATTATTTTTCGTTCAGTACTGTTTGTATTAAACCGGTGTTCCCTTTGTAGCTTTTGTTGCACGTACTTTTTTTTTTAGGATGGAAGCCGGCTTCTTTGAATCCCAACACGGTCTGTTAATAATACGAAACAAAAGTTGGGCAAGGCTGAACTTTATTGTGCTCGTTGTCAGGATTATCCAGGGATTATCCTGCTAAGTTTCAAATGCATTGGCGTTTATACTGAAATCTAGATCTAATAAATAAAATATGTTAATAACATTATATTACAGTTATGTATGCCCTAAACTAGAATACGCATATGGAATTTGAATTGTTTATATACAGTGTTTATAGAACCTCTTCCGTAATTACATTTAAGTACTGATCTTAACTAGTTGTAGTTTAAAAATTTTATCTTGTCCTTCAGTCATTATATGCTGGCAAAGTAACATATTTCGGAACCTTAAATACTATGTCAAGTATACTGTAAGTAGTCATAATGTGGTGTATTCAATAAACTTCAATGCAATTTATGCTAAAACAACCCACACTCTCTCAGTCCACATCAAGTGGTGATTGTTGGACTCTATTGTATTAAAGGGACCTAATCTTACCAGATGTTCCCTTTGCTATTCCTTTAGAGGACAAAAGAAAACTTCTAGTTAAGCGATATCGCAGATTTTCCACAATCAAACCATTTCAACTTGTGTTTCCACGAAATGCAGTCAGTTATATTTTCAGACAGTATTATACCATACATCATATTGATCCATTTAAAAGTCTGGCAACATCTAGGGTGGTATTTGCTGGTACGCTTTGTGCAAAACAGCGTGACATGCATTTTAAAATCTATCGCTACATACACGGTGCACATGCACAGAACACAAAACTCACTCACATACACACGAATAGTATGTCCTTTGCAGACCTAACATGCTTGTTCTCTCACTCACAGGTCTCCTTTACCCTTTCTCTTACACACACACGGTCATAGAAACCTTCTCTTTTATCTCTGTGTCCAGTGTGTTTGTTTGTCACTGAGTTAGGTGTTAAGAGTTTATTCTCAAGCTGTCCCACAAGGGACATGTGCCTCTGGATTGTAGTGCTTACTTCAAAGCTCCGTACATCACCCTGTCTCGTAATTCTGCTCTCCCGCTCTCACCTACTACTGCAAGGCTTCTCTTTCTCTTTCAAGAGCACAAGAGATATGCTTTTGTTTTCTAACCACTGACTACTTTTCTTTCAGTTGTGCTAAAAAATAAAGAAACAATAGTGCTCATTATATACGTGAGACTTACAGCTTAATTACATTTTAGCGTATACACTCAAATTCGTAGGAAAATAGTCGATGAGAAAATTTTAAAAAGTTTCTATCGACAATTTTCTACAAATCCAACATATTTGGTTCTGTTTTACGGTTCCTTCTTCAGATTTTGTAGGTAATTCTGTTTATTTAGATAATGGGTGTTCATCTGGAACCCATGTGACCTGGAGGGACTGTTTCACGAAAGAACTTTGCAGTTTTTCACTCTTCACTTTGCATTTCCGGTGGACTGTCTCAAGAACGCTGAGTTCTCGCTAAAGCCTTCCAGCCGCATGGCACCCTTAACAATATCAAGTATAGCAGCCCTCTTTAAACTTGGAAACATAACTTTAACTTTAACATTTAGTTTGGATGTTAAAGCTATGTTTCCAAGTTTAAAGAGGGCTGCTATACTTGATATTGTTAAGGGTACCATGGGGGAAGAAGGGGTGAAAGGTTGGAAATGGGAGAAAGTTAGGAAAGCCCTCAACTTAATTTGGGATTTTGGTTTTTGCAAAGTGAAGAATGACATATATAGAATTAAGGAAGGTTTAAGTATAGGGTCTAAGGTTAGTCCTGTGTTATCTGATATTTTGAATGTATGGGAGAGGAAGGTGGTAGAGAACGGAAAAGGGAAGATTAAGTATTTATGTAGATACGTTGATGATTGTTTTGGGATATGGGAAGGCTCTAAAGAAGAATTGATAGAGTTTGTAGAAGGCATTGAGGATAAAGAAAAAGGAATAGAGTTAGAGCTGGAGATAGAGAAGGGAGGTAGCTTATGTTATCTTGATATTTTAATGAGTAAAGAAGGGAGGAGAATTAAAACTCAATGGTATCAAAAAGAATGCAATGCTGGTATTTTTGTAATAAGAAAAGTAATGTGGATAAAAGCACCAAAACTAATTTTATAAGAAATATGTTGACAAGAATTACTAGGATTTGTAGCAAAAATGTAGAAAAGAATGTAAAAGCTTTTAAGGAACAGCTATATGAGAATGGGTATAGTAAAAATGATATCATTAAGGCATCTTTGGATTCTAGGGGAAGAGAAGGAGATGAGGAAGGAAAAGAGGTGGTATGGAAAGGCATTATAAGGTTAGGAGAGAACACAGAGATTATTAAAAAGATGTTAAGAAAGCAGGGTGTGAGAGTGTACAGAAAAGGTAGTATAAAGTTGTTGGATTTGGTCAGAAGTAAAGGAAAGGATAAAGGGAAGAAGGAGCAGAAAGGTGTCATTTATTGTATTAACTGTGAGGATTGTGATATGAAGTATATTGGAGAGACGGGTAAATTGTTGAACGAAAGAATTAAACAACATAAAAGCGATGTGAAATATGGTAGAGAGAGTAATGCTATATTCAAACATGTAAAAGAAAATGGACATAATGTGGACTGGGAAAAAGTGATTGTGTTAGAACATGAAGATAGTATGTGGCCTAGAAAATGGAAGGAGGCCTGGTGGATAGAAAAAGAAGTAGATAAGAACTTAATGAACTGGACCAAAGGTTTTAGCATTAATAAAGAATGGAAGATTATTGTTGACAAACACAGAGATATGTATGTTAATTGTTTTTGCTTCATGTTGATTCTCTTTTGTTAATATCGGATGTTTTATGGCATCTCTGATTGACTGATTGTTCCGGCCAATGGGGAGGCTGCTTGATCGGGCGTCTCTGATTGTCTGCTTGATTCGGCCAATGAGGGCGCAGGTAAATTATTGGTCTTGTATTTATATGTGTGTAAATTTTTTGTACAGACTCAGTGTATGTCTGATGAGGATCTTTGCTAGAAGGTCGAAACGTTACGTGTAATTTATTTTTTACGAATAATATAGTCTTGTTCAGCAGTTCAGTGTTTTTAATCTTAATTGCAAGACGTGCAACTATGTTTTGTTGTCAGGTCATTAGTAAAACGCAAAACTAGAGCTTCCCCTTGATTAAGTATGCGACTAGTATGTTGCCAACGTTAGGCGCTACTAGCGCACAAAATTCTTTTCTCGATATGACTTCACCTAGTCAGCTATTAGTCACGCGTTAATACAGCGTTAGAAGCTCCAAAAAACATCTCTGAATGCGGCTGGAAGACTTTAGCGGGAACTCAGCGTTCTTGAGACAGTTCTCCGGAAATGCAAAGTGAAGAATGATAAGTTGCAAAGTACTTTCGTGAAACAGGCCCCTGGTCATTAGCAAGTTCGAATTATACTGACAACAGGTTCAGTGTTGGTTTCTCTAGTATCTGTCAGGAAGTAACATCAAGACGAGCGGAGAGCAGAAGGTATTTAATATTGCATGGTTATGATGTAAATAAATATGTAGAGATTGTCCAAAGATATTTTTGGACAGTATTTGAAATGAATCTTTCGTATGGAAAGTCAATTTGGAAGTGACAATCACAATTTCAGGCCTTACAAGAGAAAATCTACTGAAAGAACGTCTATCAGGAGAAGGTCCAATGAAGTTGTCCGCTCGCCACGTTAATGCGTTAGCGGAAATAAAATGTAATCTATTGCCAGCAGTGTCAACATCGAGAGATTGTTTTCAAACCCACAGAAGTTGAAACAACAAATATCCATACATTTTATATAGCACATCATCCAATTCGGGAACATCATTTTTGACTTACCTTGTAATTGTATAGATTGGAAGATTTAAATCTCATTACCAGGGTATATTCCACCTTCTTTAATTAGGATTTGATTTGTCTCTCAATAAACAGGTGAGTAAGTGACCATACACATCCCCCTTTCTTAGTATAGATCTTTGTCTATCTCTTATTTGATATTGAAGTTGTGTACATAATTTGTTTTACCAGTAATACTTTTGATTGAGCGTTTCGTCACAATTTCAGCTTATAATATCAATTCTATTGACACAAATTAATTTCCAACAACGTTTATTTTATTTTGTTGTGCACAATTAATAAATTTATGGAGAACTTATTGTTTTATTGACCATTCTAAGGAGTAACTTGCCTGACTTTTTCTACGAAATTGGCAGGTTATTTTAACTGTGTTTCAGTGTATATATTTAGTACCATTGTTGTTGAACCAATTAACTACACAGAAGGTCGTTTTGGTCATATCCGACCCATTGGCAAGGGTACTCACCTTACGAAAAACCTCGCCATCACCACCGGTCGTGTTTTATTGGACTCCCAGCGTGGAAGGTGGTTGCTGCAGTATTAATCCTTGTGGACTATTGCCTTACATCGCAGTTTCCATTGAAGTAAATTCCAGCGGGATACAGGCAAGGGAATTCTGTCCCGTTCCTCCCTACAAGCTTTCCAGAGACCAGCCAGAGTGCGCGGATGGCTATGTTCGATACGTATTTTCAACAGTCCAAACGTGCAGAAATTAATTTGATTGGCATCAGGACTCTTCATAGGAATGTCCGAAAACGGAATGACACGAATTCCTGTTTCTCGTTCCATTTCCTGATAAAAACACAGAGATGTTCTGGTGGTATGACTTGAGGCTTTGTCCATATGAATCAGCACCTGATTTGAGTCCGCTACACACAATTGTGGGATATCTGTCCGAAGGATGGGGATCATAATAGATTCCTGAAAGCATCTGGCATTCACTTACGTTTTTGTCAACATTGAGTTCATCAACTTATCCGTATAACTGAATCCCGTGGCAACAATAAACCGACCTGGGAAACTGTCCCAGCAGTGTCGAACTAAGTTGCTGCTCCCCTTGGCATCGATGTCACGGTATGTAATCTCCCGAATGTGACCACTAGCGGTGAGATGGACGTATGCTTCATCCATTGTGGCGACTGTCTTCCATTTTGACACCGTAAGATGCTTTCCATGTAGTTTCCTGCAGTTCGTCTTACGTTCTGCAATATGGCGCCGTACAAGGTGGAGTTACATACGCTCCTCAAGCTGAGGGGCGTAGGAATTGTTGTGTTTACAGTTGAAGGCGCCAAATTATATCTCTGGGCCATATCTAGTGGGGTCGGTGGATTTTGTTGGCACGCCAATCGGTGAATCTCCCGAAACACTACTGGTGTCGGTTTCT
This sequence comes from Lepisma saccharinum, assembly GCA_022664845.1. Taxonomy (NCBI): domain Eukaryota; kingdom Metazoa; phylum Arthropoda; class Insecta; order Zygentoma; family Lepismatidae; genus Lepisma; species Lepisma saccharinum. Next base: position 214,625 of record JAGDQP010000060.1, read on the forward strand.
TTGGAGCCCTCTTCCTGGTGCTTTTCGTGGAATGTTTTGCCACGGGGCTCTTGTTGTGTATAACGGGCTACAATCGCTTTCGTAGTAATCACCCTGAGTTTTAACCCATTCTCCTGACACAGTTTCGCTATGCATGTGTACGAAGAACCATAACATACCCTTCCCAATAATGGTTGATTTTGGTGCCACTTCACAGCACTCATTAACGACACTCACACACCTCCAAGCTCAGACACAAAACACAATACTGCTCACGACAGCAGATCCACAGTCACTTACCAGGTGGCAGTAGCGTTCCGAAATCAGTCGGATATAAACCGAACGACCTTCTGTATTTCACTAACAGCGATTTAAGTTTCAACTTCGTGTCTTATTTCCTGGTTAAGCAGATATTTCTAACGTAGTAGTTTTCCAAAGGTCAGTATCAATTAGAGCATGATTAATTTGTTTTAGGCGATTACATCATTATCGGTACGATAGTTTCTACATCAGGGTAGATGCACAACAATATGTATCCTGCCAGTATTTACTAAATAACATTTTCGTCGTCCTCAAATTTAAATGTAAAAGTAACGTAACAAATGTATGTAAACACAGAAAAATGGACAGTCGCGTGACCGGCTCGAACCTAGATCTCACATTTGTCGGTTGGATATGCTGTTCATTGCACAGCATCGGAACGAATATATCTATATTAAATTTGAATTTTATTTATGGCCTTTAGGCATCTATGGCTCAGGCCGGGACAAGGATACGGTAGGAGTCGGCCAGGACCTAAGTCAAAGTGTACTATCCCGAAATTTAGGGGGCTCCACAGTCTAGTGGTTAGAGCGTTGGACTCATGTCCGCGTGGTTCAATTCCCGGCTGAAGCACCCCACTTTTCGGCGTGAACCCAGCGTCGTGAGGCAAACTGGGGAGTCACGTGAATAAAAACGTGACGACCACTTGGTCTAGGAAGCAACTGATACGCCTGTTCGTGGTAAAGGTGACGTTCTGACCCCCACGGCCGTCGCTCAGGTGGACGCAGTTCCACCAACCGCAGACAGATGGCGTTGGGGTCCTTTCGGCCAGTAACGCCAGTGGTTATTATTTATTACGCCCTGAGTAAAATATTCCAAATATCACTTTATATTGTCACACTGATACTATGAAAGGTTTTCTAACTTAAAACACTGAAACATTAGAATTATGGGATACGCCGTTTTGTCACCAATCCCCTCAGGAGCTGAAACGGTCAATCGTGTCAAGTTTTGGACCTATGCTTGGAACCCGGCCTGACCCGATTTCGGTCTGATGTCCTGGAGGGCAAAGCAGAATTGTTAATCATTTCCTTGCGTTTGAACAGTGTTTCTTTCAGGGGTGACCGAGACCGGAAGTGTATCCCAGAACACGAAAAGAACGACGCCGAAAATTCCTATTTCATTATAGTTCCCAGGGCGGGTCAAGTTTCGGACCGGGTCATAGGGTTGCAGGGTCTCAGTCAAAACAATTCTATGTTCTGAAACCAATAGGAGTCGTCAAAAAATACAAAATAAGCTATTAGATGTATACAGTTCATTTCGTGTTGTAGCTATAAACTTAAGGTTTAATTAGAAATGGACTATATGTTTGCTTTTTTCCGTTTTTTCCCCCCTACATGATCAGGAAAAAACGTTCCAATTTTATTCTCATTCCTTGTTTTGATGACGAACTCTCGTGTCGTGATTAGCATCTACTACAACTAATAAATGCATTCAAGCAACAATCATATCAATGCGCGGACATTGCATGTTTGTCAGAGGCCGTAATAGCAGACTTCCGAAGTCTGCTCACGTAAAATGATTTCTCCCTTTTTTTTTTCTCTACTTTTTTTGTAGAAAATATTCAACAAGAGCTGCTGATATATCGATTCACCAATTGGCCGAAGGGCAGACGAAGAGGATGAGATGGGAAATAGCTGTGACACACACAGACACACTTTACTTTGTCTCTCGTATGCATATTTATAGGCGTTCTTTTTTTTTTGTAAATGGAAGGACGCTCTCTCTACTTTTTAAACCACTGACCTTCACTCTCGTCGCACATACATCGGTGATTTATAACACGTATCATTATATTACGATGGAACCGGCGGCCAGTACTCGCTCACTGCCCACCTCTTCCTGCAGGCCTAATATGAATAACCCTTTGAGAGTGAATGTGTGGTTCCTGAACATCTATATACAGGCAATATATTACATCGGTCGGTTTTAAGTGAATGAGTTAGCCAATCTAAATAAGTGAGATTCGAAAAAAAAAAAAGAAATAGTTTAAAAGTTGTTCCATGCGAGGAGTATCTACAAAATAAGTTCCCATTGCAAATAATACCACTGCAGCGCTGCGATCACGACGGTTGGTTGGTGCGCATGCGTGTCGATTTTGTGTACTCTTTGACTAAGGAACGGAAACCATTTGCAGCGCGTTGTACTTCGCGTTTACAATGATGGAAGAAAATCCAGAAGACCGCTGCATCATGAGAAATGCAGTCAGTACTACGTTTCTTGAATTTGTCAGTAACAGGAATCCACCTGAAGTAATTGCCAATGTTTTGAGATGTATTGAGAACATGTCATGATGTATTAATGATGAAGTAAAGCGGTTCAACTCGGAAGAAGTGAAGGACGCAGAAGTGTGCTTGATGTAAGGGGGTAGAAAAACCGCTACCCTGCTATGACAAATGCCTCAGTATTGGTGAAAACTGTGTCAAAAGGTAGTGTTCGTTTGTACAGTCAGGGCCAAGTGAAATGTACATAAAATTTCTTCTCCGAATAACCATCGATTTGGCTACGGTTTCCTGTAACTTAAACAGAGTGTGATTTTTCTGTAAGTTACATAGAACTGTACTCAAATCGATCTTTCCATTTCAAAGTTATTGGGAGAAGAAATTTCACGAGCGAGTAAAACTTTTAGCGTTGGTTGTATATCAAATTCTAAATATAAATGATTTGTAAATGTATTGTTTTCTGTTCTTAATAGCTTATCGAAACTAACTTTCTGGATAATCTATGAGTATTATGTATATTTTTTTTAAATTCAAAATAATTTCTGGAAGTTTATTGGTATCTCAGACCCTAATCCCGTTACAAATGTGTTGGAAAACTGTCGTTCGACGAGAACATTTCTGTTGCAAAGGAGCGAAAAGGTAGAGGATGCCTTTTGTAGGCATCGATCCGATATTTGCCAAATGTAACTGAGAAAAAGACTGCACAAGCTCGGTCAGGATGAGTGCTGTTACCACCCATAAAATTCATTTTATCTGATCTTATCTTATCGGTCAGGATGACTGGCAGCAGAACTCCATGAGTGATTTCCTGTCTCCGCCGTCGGACATTAGCGGACAGCCGCCGTGTCGAGTATGCGCCGACGGACATTGCCGGACAGATGCCGTGTTGGATGCACGTGTTCCAATAAAAGTGTTCCAATACTGAAAAAAGTATTCAAGAAATAAGGAACGGTTAACTTATTTACAGTTTCTGACATACTGAGAAGGAAATTGGTTGATCATCTTGTTCTGGATAAATAACGTCCGTTGAATTCGTCTACACTTTTTGTTCGCACCTCGTATAAAAATTTTTGTTTCAAAGGAGGGATCTACAATATACTGTTACGGACTATAATGTACAATAATTAGCTTATGTGTAAAACAAATATTAATTAACTGTATATATCTACTATTCACATGTTTTAAAATCAAGATTTTCTTTCCTGCAAAATTCATATTTCGTGAGAAAAAGTTGGGTCTGTTCATTTAACTTCTAACTCCCTCGAAGTCCTCACTTTTTTTTTTAAAGAATACTTTTGTATGTAATGGCTGTTTGGGTCTCATCAACGGGGTTTTCCCAGATGAGAAGATGTCTCCAGCTGTGCGTTCCATGAACGATATGAGGGAACGAAAGTATAATTACAGATTAAGGCTAAAGAGGCGAGGCAAATCGCGTGACTCCCCTGCAGAGAAGTTTCAACATAATGACGCACTTCTAGATTCTTAACCTTTGTGCTCTCTCTTAAAGACAAATTTTGCTTCCTTATGGCTATAAAGACATCCTTACCGGAAGATAACAACACTTCAGCATTGCAGCGTTTCCTACAAAAATATTCTCTCTCTTTTTTTTATTTTTCTAAATTCTTAATTCTGTATATTGTTGAAATAGTAAATAGAATAGTTAATTTTCTTAATGAAGTTCAAGTTTGATGATATTATTGAAATGGAATTAAAATATTAAAGTCGTATACTGCATGAGAATATGACAAAATGACTTATCATACCAAGATACTTCCGTTATATCGCTCAAAACAGGGCATGATTCATTACAAATGTAGATTAAATGTAAACAATCATACGATAGGGTATGTGTAATCATTAGAAAACAATGCGTACTAAGTAGGGTAAATCAGGGGGAGATGGCGCACATTTTTAAAAATGATTTTTGTAAGTCCCATGGTGTAATTAAAATAAAAATACTCAATTAATATAGTGACTAGTCATGTTCCTGGCAAACATACAAAAAGTTATATCCTAATCACCCATCACTTAGGTGTTAGAATTTTTTTTTGTAAAACTTTGCATCGCGGCGTCTATCCCATATGCTATGGATGACACGCCGCACCAATAAGGGTGATACGCCGTATATCATGAAACCAGACTAAAAGTGATTTCTCTACCCAGACTCATGTTCCAACTGCCTTCTCTAAACAACCTGTCATATTATGGAAGTTGGGAGGAAATTAAGCTATGCAGGCCTACTTTATATTTTAGTTTTTATTCTTTGTCTAATGTTTACTGTAGAGTACCTACAATGTTACAATGTAAGGGAGAAGAAAAATCATAGGTTGTGTTAAGCACCTATTTAACTAAAAAAATACAATTTGAAAATTAAGACAGTAGCTATACGCTAAGTTTAGACCAGTTTCAGTAGACTTCAAAAATAGGCCTGCAAAACGAAAAACAAAAAGAAGTCAATGAACTTAGACTACGAAATATCACCTTCCTGTATCCTTACAATTGCTTCTTTTAACCTGTCTGGGTCCCACTGTCCACGGGGTTTACCCCTGCTTTTCTTTTGTGACATATCAGCATTTTCAATTAGACCTAACATAAAAATAAAGATGAAAATGTATTTTTACTATTTTCATAGCTATTGTTTAAAATAACAACAATTACTTATATAGGGATAAAATAAACGCATAAACAAGTGTGTTTAGTTGTCGTAGACACAATAACGTATTTATAACTTCACTAACAATGTTTCATAATTCATCTCAAATCATAGGCCTAAATTCATTCCGTCCCTTATGAGAAAAGTGCGGCATGTGTATCGGATTTCATGGCGGCGTCTATCTCGTATGCTATGGGTGAGACGCCGCACCTCGTAATTCATTGGCCTTGAAAATCAAGATGGCTAAACTAGACTGACAACATTGCGAGAAGAACTTGCTGTTGCTGCAAACCGCACAAACTCATAACAATGTAGTACTTTACACCGTCAAATACGAATTTACTGTAAGGTGAAAAAAAAAATTATGAAGGCAAAAAATCAGACTTATTTCAGTCAATGCGTTGTACAATATGTAAAAAGAAACACACACACATGACCACTTCACTTTTTCTCTCACGTCTATTGCGCTCCTGCGTTTGGCATTCGACCGCACTCTGTCGACAATTCCCAAAACTAGAAGGGGTGCGCAGTCTATATCGTATACGGCGACTCTCCCGGAATTACCCTACAGAAAATCGCCATAGAGTTTCGTTGTGGTCATCGAAGTAAGCTGACAAACACGAAGCATGTAATGCAGGAAACTCAATATGAGGAGCAGAATTCTAGAGCTCCTGATGTTTTCTCTCTTTCTTGTGTGACCCAGAGATCATGCTTGCATTTGTTCCGAGGGATTTAAAGCCAAAATTGACTTTAAAGTCAATGGAGTTTTGCTGTTTTTTTTTAATATATATACAGCTGTAAGAAAATTACGTTTGGCGTATGCGTTGGAGACTTGCACCCTAATTGAGTGGTTCCGACATAACCCCTGGTTTGCATTCGAGTCATTGCTGTTATTATCCTTTGTCTTGTGTAACTAATTTCATTACATACTTCATGTTATAAGATGAGTTTATTAAGTGTTCAAGCATACTATTTTCTAGTTTCAAAACTATGTTAATTCCATATTACTGATGTAGCAAATAATTTTAACACTTTTTCTAATGCAGCAAATATTTTTAGATGTTACATAGTGAAGTACAAAAAAGACGATATAAAAACATTTTACAGCAGTCTGGTAACTTAATAGTAATGTGTTCTTTGTACATACCTGTAGAATGTGTCGTTTTAATCGTAAAAATATTGTCGTCTTAACTTTTGTTACAAAATTTAAAAATGAGCAATCGTCCAATACATTGCATCTGGGCCTTTTTTCCGTACCTACAGGTAGGTAAAAAGGCCCATATATTGCAAAGTGGGGATTAATAATGCTCGTGCGTTCTTTGGAAATATGTGTACTAAAATGCGCACGAGTATTTGCAAATCTGTAACTCCGTTCAAAGTTAAATATCAAAGTTCAAATTTAGGCGGTAATTTCTTCTTACAAAGGTAATAACATGTGGAAATCTTAAACTTCTGTCTGGTCTCCCACCATATATATATTGGGCAAGGACGAGCATCATCATGCATCCCAATTTACAAAGTACACCGCACAAACCTTAAAAGAAATGGCTCCCGATCAAATTGCTTGATATTTTAATATGTTGTAGAACAAAACCAAGTGAGCAAAAGGCTCCAAAAAGTCGAGAAATCAATAATTTCAGAATTACAAGCAAAATTATATGCTAAAATGGTGAACACTGGGAGATCTTTGCCTTACTTTGAATTATAATATTTATCTTCACTTTTTTTATTTTTTCTTGATAATATCAAAGTAAACTTCGTATTCTTTTACGTGATGGAATATGAATGTTTACGTGATTACTATGATTGTTTAAATAAGCCATAAAAACACTTTATCAGTGGAAAGTTATTTTTAAAAAAATACTGCCTAACAGGTATACAACGGGAAAACTTATTGAAATGAATTAAGCATAGTTGATGCATATTTCATATATGACATATAGAAATAAATAGTTCACATGTTGAAAAAGAATTCAAGATACAAACAGGATTTTAAAATAGCACCAATTCGGGCAAAATCCGCAGAGTGGAACCGTACAACCATTTTATTAGTTTCCATAATCATCTATGCTGTTTCTGTCAAAATCGTGAATACTTTTTTTTAAATGAAACCATAGTTCACTATACAGTAATTTTCAATTATACAATTTTCAGCCAATCTATAGACGTACATTTTATTCCATGCCAAAGTAGCCCTTCATTTGGAACTTTACGCAAGGTTAAAGTAATTATTTTTATTGAATCTTAATATTATTTTACTATTGTAGAACGAAAAAAAAATGTATTCCAATAACAGAAAAAAACGTAAGCTATTCCGTAATCAGTAGTGCATAGGGGAATGTTTGAAAACTTGGCCAAAGTAACCTCCATTTACGGTTCTTTTTGAGTTACGAAGTTTAATAACAACCAAAATAAAACAAAAAGTGCAGGTGTAAGCTGAAAAAAATACAAAATCTAATGGCAGTGCACTGATGTTATAAATAGCGTTCATTATATACATATTACTCACATTTGAGGTAAAAGCGAGTGTACAAGGGCATGAGTGTGAACGTGCGTACGCGCGTGAGTGTAAAGTTATTTAGACTTCTACAACATCTAATGTCGCCTCTTGTGGTCTGTTGATGAGTACAAGGATGACTTCGATCAGTTTCTTTCAAGTATTTTTAATATTCTGTTGATGTCGTGCATATCTCATAAACCATAGAACACTAACGATGTGAGAGCAGGTACCTACAATTCTTGCTCCTGAAGTGCAGTAATAAACATCTATTGGAGTATCTTCTTCATCAGCATCTGCGTCTACATTAGTTAGTCGATATGCCTTCCATCATTGGTATTTTGCAGCATTACGGAATCCAGAGAAGATTCTCACTCTTATGAACCCTGGTTGCAGTACTCTTTCTGCGTCTTGTAACATTTCAAGCATCATTTCTTCTTCCTCTTCTCTCTGCAGTTTGTCTTGTATGTAAGATGAAGCTAGGCGAATTTGGTAAACTATCACAGAAAGATCGCTTAAGAAATCTCCCAGTGTTCACCATTTTAGCATATATGTTTGCTTGTAACTCTGAAATTATTGATTTCTCGACTTTGTACACATGGAGTCTTTTGCTCACTTGGTTTCGTTCTACAACATATTAAAATCTCAAGCAATTTGAATGGGAGCCATTTCTCATAAGATTTGTGCGGGGTCCTTTATAATAAGCACAAACTCAGATGTCAAAATTGAAATTTCTACCATATGATCTGCATATTGGAAAAAATCAGAATTTTATATTTTGTCCCACCGGAGATACGATTTTTTGGATTTTCAAAAATTAATAAAAATTAAGGAACCACATATCAAAATTCTTATTCTCTATACACTCAGTACATCTTGATATGTAGTAGCGTAAGAAAAATCAAGTTTGACATTCAATTCCTTCCTTACAAAAAAAAGCTCCCTGAAAACCGGAATTTATTCTGTTTTGACAATCACGTTTGGATACCATCTTGACCAGTTCAATTACGTTTTAGACGTTTCATACAGAGGACTAAAATTATCAAGTCGACTTTAAAGGAAGAAATGATTTTTGTTTGAATGTTCTATGATAAACTAGTCCCAAGAACCTTTTTCGTAAACGTCTGCAAACACAAATTTTAGTATGCACCGAAAGACAAAAATGGCCGCCATTAATTAATCGGTGAGGATAGAAAAAAAATACCCATTTTGAACTATTTACCAAGTTGAACAATTTCAGATGGACTGACTCCAAGTACATATGTAAGTCATTATACGGTATAGGGAAAGTTCCATCATACATATGTTTCACTTTTACGAACATACTGGTATATTCTGGTTCAGCATACTGGTAGTGATTCGTCCTTAGTGAACTAGGTATCAGAAAGAAAACAATCTGATTAATAACATAAAAGCAAAGCATCGTCAAAAAAAGATGAACAAAGGAATAACAAATATATTCAGATTTTCAGCGGTGAAATAATACCACTACACACGAATATTGGAAAGGTTTTTGCATAACTGCATTAAAAACTGACAGCGAAATACAAACAAAATAAACATAGAAAAGCCAGAAGGAATGATGAATGAAAAGTATAAGATTAACATTTAATTACTCAGAAAACAAAAGCACGTCAGACACCGTTTTCATAAAAAAAAAAAGACAAGCGGGGTGCGGAACTCGTAAAGGTGGGATTTTAAAAAGGTACAATGATGTTTTTTTTGTTTTTAAAAAAAGAGTAAAATCACTAATTAATTTTCTCTCTGTAGAACAGTACATAAAATTTAAAAATGAGAAGCACGAACCAGAACATTGGCATAATTATAAAACAGTGGATAAATGTTTACATTAAAGTTACGGAGAACTAAATATCAGTTTTAGAAACTCTAACTCGTAAACTAGATTAAAATTTCGTTGAAGTATTATCCAAACTTTAATAAATTTATGTTCTTTTTCTTTACCAGTCGTCGAAGCTAGAAGTAAGACAGATACATGCTGTACTTTCTCCAAGTCAAAAAGGACTGTAAAATGTATCCGAACTGGTTTTCAATCAACATTAGTAGAGCATCTGAGGTCCAATTGCAGGATAACTCTTGAATGTATATGAACACGTTGCGTGTCTCTTCTGGTACAAAACGAAGCATCGATTGGACCACATTTTGTAGAAAGGAATCATGTAATTCTTAAATTGACACAATTAAAGTTAAATTTAACGAAAATAAAAAAGTATTTCATAAATATATAAAATTACATACTTATTACTTTATCCTAAAGCGTAATATATGTAAAAACATATGAACCACTGGATATTTTAAATAATTGGGATAGGACGTGATTTGTGTGTTAGGTTCCCTTCTGTGCAATGTCTTATGGTTTAACCGGGGAATAATCTGCTTGTCGGACAATAGGTGTGTGGTGCTTCACCTTGGCCATGATGAGGATTGTCCAAGTCATTGTGGTGATTGGACTTTCGTTTCCACATCGTATCCGTACGCTCACCTTTCATCACCAGCGATAGGAAATTTGGTTTAGCATTCATTACACATAACCTTCCTACATGTCCTGACACGGTAATTTTTTTGTTTGGCTGTTAGCAAATATGGCACAAACTTAGTGGCAACACGTGACATCTCTAGTCTTTCTGTCAAAATCGTGTGACACGAGCCTGTACCGATGTTCAGTTCTGCAGCAACGTCATGTACGGTAAGACAACAATTTGTACAGACGTGATCTCTGTCGATAGATTTCAAAGGCCGTTCGGATTTTGCGTTGTCCTTGATGGAGGTTTGACTCGATACCAAATGTCCGTACCGTGCGTGACATAGTGTTCGAGTAAAACGTTCCTCACCAAAGGCTTTATGTGACATATCAAGGGTCTCTGTGAAAGTTTAGTGCATTTGATGCAGAACTTCGCTGCTTTTACATGTGCTTTATGGTCGTTCTTCACACCTACACTGAACGCGCTCTACCAAAGAAATTAAGAAGTGAATCTTGCTATACTGTGCATAGTATACAAAAATTACCTCCTCCGGTCTACTCGTCAGATGGCAGCACAAGTCCAAGATCAACTGATACCACCGAGAAAGGGACCCGATCGGTTCGGCGCTACCGGTTCGGCGCCGCCGTTTTGGCGCCACCGGTTCGGCGCAGTAACGTTTCGGCGCCAGAGCTTTACCAAAGAATCACACCAGGTAAACTATTTATTAAAAACTTCGTCCAAAAGATGCGACAGAAGAACAGATCCAGGGGCTATGTTCATGGAAGAAATGTAACGAGACGTTTATACTTTAGTAAGCACTTGAAAAACATATTTTTTATTCAATTATTTTAATTATGAATTACTTTTGGGTGGAAAATGGATTTATTTACAAGATAAACAGAATGAGCTATAACAGGGATTTAACTAGGGGGGAGCAGGATTCAGGGGCGCTACTCGTAATTTCGTAATGATGCAATTTCGTAATTTATTATTTTATATTTCAAGAAAATAAGTTTCATATTTAATTACAATGCATTTGCCATACCTTTGGAACACTTTCTTTATTTAAAAAGAGCAGATAAGAACGCCATCTTAAACGCCAAGGTTCGAGGTCAAGGTTTAAGTCCGAATGCGAAGTCGATGTTGATGTCTAATCTCAGGTCGAGGATGAACTACCATTTTAACTAATTTATCTATTTATATTACGAATGCAACCTACATCTCATTAGCACCCTTGTACACGAGATAAACATCATGTCCTCTTATGGCCCTTAGGCGTCTTTAGCTCAAACCATGGAAACTTAAATAATGCTTCAAAACTTTGTAAGGAACAGTCCCAAAAAATGACTTTATTGACGATTTTTTTTCATCTCGAATATTCACTACTTAGCACACCTAATGCATTTCTTGTTTAGGTTTAGCAAAAGTAAAGGTTCTTACGTTAAAAATGTACAGAAACTTTATATTTACATTAGGAAAGCAATATATCTTATTGGCGCCCTTGTACATGACAAACAAGTTCCATCCACTTAAGTAATTTAGACATCTTTGGCTCAGACCGTGCAAACTTAAATAAAGCTTCGAAACTTTGTCAGAAGCAGTTATAAAGGTAAGCAAGAAAGTTCTGCGCTTTTTCACCCACCACCTTCGAACATCGATATGTCACCTAAGACGTACCTGGAAGATCAAAAATAGTACCCATTAGCATCGACGGTCTTCTGCCAACATTCTGGAAGGCCATGGATTCCATCGCGGTAGAACTTGGTGGACCGTGAAGCGAAGAAGGTATCAAGTGCATTTTGTACCTCTACTAGGGGTTTGAACTGGCGTCCTCTAAGGTGATTGTCCAAGCAATGGAACAGGTGAAAATCGGACGGTGCAATATCCGGAGAGTATGGCGGATGCAATAGTGTTTCCCATCCAAGGCGTAGAATGGTTTTCCGGGTCATCCTAGCCACGTGGGGCTTAGCGTTGTCCTGTAACAGGAGGACCCCTTTGCGATTTAGAAGTGCTGGCTCCAGAGTTTTGAGTTTTTCTTGAACGCGGCTCAACTGCTGACAGTACACAGTTGCATTGATGCTCTGACCAGCTGGTAGCAGTTCCCGGTGCACGATGCCGCGAGCAGTCCACCAAACACACAGGAGGACCTTCTTCTGGTGCAGTACTGGTTTCGACTGTTTTGGAACTGGTTCGTGGAATGCTAACCAATCATGACGGCGCCGCGGAGCTTCGTACAGGACCCACTTCTTATCACATGCCAACACCCTGTCCAGAAATGGTTCCTTTCTCAGATGAGACAGCAAAGAAACACAGGTGTCTGCTCGCGTTGCCTTCTGGCCCGGAGTCAAATCATGTGGGACCCGTCGACCCAACTTGTAGTGCTTCCCAAGTTGATGGAGGTGCTGTCGATTGGTTTCTCCACTCACACTGAATTGTAGTCCCAGTTCCTCACATGTCTGGCCACTGTTCGCCTCAATTGCTGCCTGAAGATCTTCATTTGGTACCTGTGTTGGTCTTCCTGCACGTGGTGCGTCTTCGAGTGTTTCGTCACCGTCCTTAAACTTGGTAAACCACCGCTGCACTGTCCGCGTAGTCACGACACCCTCACCAAAGGCCTGGCATATCTTCCGCCACACTGCAGCTGAGTTTGGTCCCAGTTTGAACTCGTACAGCATACACGCCTTTATGATGCTCTGTGGAGGTCCCATGTTCACTCTGTCCTTCCGCACGTTCACGGTGTAACTGAACTTCCACAACCAGGTAATATGTTGGCTATACACACACCAACAACTGACCTTCGCCTGATCTCCATTCGCATTCAACTCACGGTGTGGGGGCCAATTGAACACAGACTTCCACAAAAAGCGACAAAATTTTCTTGGTTCCCTTTATAGAAGCAGAGTGCAACAAATAATGTTTTAAGTACTTCATTGATCATCAAATGATGTCAGGAGACAGTAAAAGTAAAAAGTACATCACTATGTCATAAGGTACCGTATGTTAATAATTTCCGTTTTCCTCACTTTGGCGCCGAACTGAACTGGCTCCGAAACGTAGCCTGCGCCAAAATGGTGGCGCCGAAACGTAGCGGATCCACCGAGAAATGCCATTGGTGGGAAACTATTAATTTTCATTGGCTAAGATGTCAATGAAGTTGTCGACCATAATAGTCGTTATGTCTAATAAAAAATGTTTAATAACTTTAATATTGTTTACCTTATATATTGGTTTATAGTCTTTTTTATTCGTTAGAAATAGATTGCTCTTTACCTTCTAAACTTAGGTTTTCTTTTCTCTTGATTTTATATCCATTTTTGTCTGTATGAGGTAAAAGAGTTCTTCCGAGGTTCTTACCATGGATACGGTTGGCGGATTCACTGGCCAAATACAATTAAGCTAGGTCAACTTGAAGCCAGTGTTCGATTAATCTTGCCTAGATTATTGAGATTAACTTGCTTCTTATTGGTTGGTCTATGCGAGGGTGTGTGGAAGCAAAGAATGGAGGAAGATCTAGCTAAGGAAAAAAGGAGGAAGACTGGAATATTTTAAATATGGTATTGTACAGAACGTGATGTTCAGTTGTTGTTTTCTTTAATCAATTACACGTACTCATGGCTTGTGCTGGCTTCAATTTCGGGTCGCTAGAAGTAGATCCGTCTCCCGTATGTAAATCCATGGGTTCTTACAAGTTCTATCTTCTTATTCGTCTTCTTCTTCGTTCTGTTACGTAGATAAAGAATGACGGTTGGTTGGTTAGAAACAAGTATATTCTAATAGACGATTTGCTTGTAGCTCTCTCATGTGGAGAGAAAGAATGAAGCCAAAAACAACTGAGCATCGACGAAGGAGATGTACCTGATTGGTTAGCGAACAACTAGAGAGCTTGTTGCCATCTTTGTTAGCCGAAAACAATGTTTTTGATTGGAGTAAGTGGGCTAACTGAACGGGACTATGCTGTGACTTTTGGCTTCATGTTCTTGGCAAAATGGTATATCCTCTATTAGAACATCCTTGGTTAGAAACTAGAGACATCAGGTCTGACCGCAACTGTCGCTACTATTGAGGTATACGTGAGAACTTCAAGCAATCACTTAATATTTTCTTTGGCTCTACTGCGGTTAACACCAGAGGCCGGACTAAATATCGCACTGCGTCAACACAACGCAATCTTTGAGATATAGTTGAGGAGATTTGCATTAAGTATCCATCGTGTATACTTGTTCTATTTAATGCCACTATAAGAAAAACGCAAAGTGAACGCAAGTTTTGAAGAATCAGATTGAGTTGCGTTGCGAACGGAAATTTTGCATACAAAATATTTAAACTAGATCAGGTTTGAAAACTAGGCCAGTTGATGTCCAAGGACACCACTAGGCACCACCACTGTCGGTTCTCTTCGACGTAAATATAAACAAATTTTACAATAAAAGTTCGATTTCTGAAAAGTTTCCTTGGATATTAAGAACTCAAAGTGTGAAAACACTCAATATCAAAACTGTCATTCTCTTTATAAAGGTTTGTATCACACATGTTTCACATTTTAAACGTAAATAAAACATGATATATTAATTTTGACACAGTTTTGAACACGGTAACGAGATTTGTCAGCCAAAATCATTACAAATAATTATTTTTTTTTTCTCAAAAGTAGAAACGAAACTAGTTAGGTTAATATCTTTCGATTTCGCAAAATTTAGATATTCTGAGCATGACAGTGTTGATTCTAACCACTGCAATATAAAGTTACAATAAGTAACTAATGAGATGTGTGTTATTACACCATCAGAGAACGAAAAAATACACATCAGGTATGAGTCACACCGGCCGACAGAGAGAGAGAGAGAGAGAGAGAAAGAGGGAGAGAAAGTGGGAAGTGGAGGAAGAGGCACTAACAAGAAAATAGAGAAAGAAGGAAAGAGAGCAAGAGAGAAAGAGCAAAACGATATATGAAATCATTTCTTTTATTTTTACGTTTATGCACATACACTCAGTTTTTAAGTCTCTCAATTCAGGGGTGTACTGGAGGGGGCTCGCAGGGACTCGCGAGAGCCCTTAGTTAAATTAATTGAAGCACATCGTTGTCTCAATTGTCCGATGATTTACATGTCCTATCAGTGCAACTCTCTTTGAGGGGATAAATCTCTTCACCTGTGTAAACACAAACTGTTAAGTATAATATCACACGAGAAAAGTGTGCAACTTTAACATGTAAAAGAAGTGTAATATTTTCACAGTGCAAAATATTATTCAAGTCACCTTTTTTGACGTGAAAAGGTAACTACGAACAGTGCCATCTCGTAGAAAGGGTAAGAATTGTGATGTAGTTAGAAAAAAAAAACAAAGGAGGAAGCAAAATAAATGTGTGACAAATAATGTGAGAATGGAATGCCTAACGAAAGACTTGAGGATGAAAGGGAAATGCATGGAAGAAGAAGAAGAAGATATGTTTAATAAATGTAACAAGAATTTATGGCACGAGGTGCAAGAAAGGGAAAAGAGGTAAAAGTTTACTTGGAAGGGTGAAAATAATATATGAGAGGAAAAAGACTGTTAGTGAACATAGCAGAGAGGAATAAAACAAAGGGGCATCACAAGAATACGTTCACAGGAAAAACTAAAGAGAATAGGTCAGAATGGGAGGAATTAATATGGCACACTGTAAAAAATTGCAGTGTTTTAAAATTATCTTCAATTGAAATAAGTGAAGTTTTTATCACCGGAAAAGGGAAATTAATATTTGAGAAGAAAATTGCACTGTTAGTGAACACAACAACATGGGAATAAATAAAGATACATCATAGAAAAAGGTTCACAGGAAAAACTATACACAATTGGACAGAACAGGATAAATTAAAGAGTACACTGTAAAAAATGTACAGTTCTTAAACATTTTAAAAACATCTTTTTTCTCATCTCAAATAAGACAACTTTTTGATCACTGCCTCTTAACTATTTTTCACTTCCGATCACTACAGCATTTAGGTAGCAAAACTTAACGAAGAAACGAATTTGTCGAGATAAAGAGGATAAAACTTGGGTCGTTTCGGGGGTAATAAACCTGCTGCTCAACCAACTGAGCTACGAAGCAATTCGTAATTTTCTCCCTTGATATTGAAAACATTTAATGAAGAAATCCGGAGTTTATCAGAACATTTCAAGCACAAACGCTTATAACAAAAAATGATTTTCACTGGAAATTTGCTTGTGTAGTTACGGTTGATTCAAGTTTGAAATTGACTGTACTAACTTGAAGCAAACTTGTCAGAGACCAACTAGCAAGCATAACTTAAGCTTGATGTAAGCTTTTATACTTGACATGACAAGCTTGGATCAAGCTTACTCTGCTAACAGAATGCTTCTGACACTTCTTGCACACATTACTTACATTTCTCGACCTGAACACTAGAAGAATTATTACTAAGATATGCAGAAGTAGCTAAATATTTTTTACAGTATAGATAGAAATATTTTGCACATTTTGCGAAAATTCGACAAATTTAAAGATAACTAATAAGGCCTCACCAGATATAAAACATTGAATTTATTAAATGAAGTGAGGTACAGCCAATTCTTGATAAACCGCTGTCGAAAAATCTTATGCATGGCTTTAAAATAGTTCCCTTTTGCGGGATTTTATCCATTTATATAAAACAATGTTTCGTAGAAAAAAAAAGGATCAAACATATTATTGTATAATAAGGATGTTTTTAAACAAAAGTTGAAAGTACAGTACGTTTTCCTCAAAATTACAGAAAACAATATATTTCATTATTCCTTTTGAGATATGGTCTAGAAATATTTTTAGCAAACCCAACCCTTCTTATATCTGTTTCAATTTCTTTCTGAGCGACCATTTGTCCATCCGCACGCCAACTTAATTTTTACTGTCTGTTCCTATGCTCGAATAGGTTGCTGAGAAAGAGCTATGCCTACTTTTCATAGGTTGCGTACCTAAAACGCGACCAATAGAAAAGTATGGGAAATGAATATAGTCTTCGTCCTGAGTTTTTTTTTTCACCAAACATCCGCAAGGCATCATTTTCGACACTTGAAATTAAAATAGAAGTATATAAGGGACAACAGTATTTTGCATTTTCTGGAGGAGTAGGAGGTGACCTCAACTCTCTTTTGATATATTGTAGAGCTACTTAAGCTTCGTCTTAAAAGCCTATAGTCCGGGAAACACCGGCGACTTGGTACTTTTGGACTTTATGGAAGGGAACAGATTGATAGAAACAAAAACGCAGGTAAAATATGAATCTCTGGCTCCATCACTGCCTCTGAAAAATAGGTGGTATAATGAACTCCCGACTTTTAAGAATCAGTAACGGAACCAGAGATTCATATTTCATCATTGTTTTTGTTCTACTAATCTGTTTCCTCCCTAGAACTAGGAGGCGAAGAACCGCCCCTCTAAACCCAGCCCTGGGTTCGCCACTGCTTCTCAAAAATTGGGAGTACAAAACTGAAGTTTTGTACTTCCAATTCAGTGGTACAGTTTTGTTTACAGTGTACGGCTTGCCACACCTGGACTTACTGAACTTTAGCCAAGAGGTTCAAGAATCGCAGTGGATGCGTAGCGTGAGTTCGACTCCAACCATGACAAGACAACTGTTTGCTTAAAGTTTTTGATTAACACATAAATGAATACTTTTAAAGATTAAGTTAACACAAGTTCATGTTAACAAAGGCGTCTATGACTGTTATGAACACAAGAGTTTTCAAGCTAAGTTAAAAATGAAATTAAGTTTTGGAATTTATATTAACATCTGAAACAACCTAATTAAATTTGGAATTGTTAATTAGAGTTTGAAACAGAACACGACCAAACAAGAACAATCTCAGACATGGCAACTTACTTGGAAATAGTGAGTCTGAAGTGCTGGTGTGGTGCACGTGTTGAAAATTTTTATCATGATCTCTGTACCAAGTTTTAATGCTCTCTCCCAATCGTTGGTTTCTTTCGGTAATCTCTAATTCCGCAATACATTATTTACTGTGCAATCTCTTTAGTTTACAGTTTCGTACTTGCTTGTGATTTCAAATTATCCTTTATAGGTAATGCAGAACAATTAAGTAATGTTGATCAGTATTCTGCTTCTGTGTGCTTACTATTGTCGCCTTCCTGTTTATTCCATGTCTGCCAGACGCGATACGATAATTTGCCTCATCTTTTCCATCTTTCTAGAGTACATACAGTAACATTTTTTGTTCTATTACGTTTCTAAACAAAAGTATTGTATTCTTCTTTTAATACATCTGGCTATGATATTTTTCGTTCGTCTCTTCCTGACGACAATAGAGAACTTAAATTTGACTTTATTTCAAGGCCTTTAGGCATCTTAGGCTCAGGCCGGGATAGGATGGGGGAGAGGAAGTTGGAAGTGAGAGGCCAGGACCTATTTTTGTAATATGATTGTATCATTCCGGTACTTGCCTTGCGTGACTAAGAAAAATCTCTGGAAAACCTGTGAGGATGGTCGGCCGCTGGAATCGATCCCAGAACCTCCCGAATAATAAGCAAACGCTCTACCACTAATCCACGGCAGCTCGGTACGACAATAGGGAGAAATCGATTTTAGATTTGAGCCCAGATTTTCCTTTTTCAACGGGCAAGGAAAAACTTTGCTTTCCTTTTGGTATTTTTGCAGTATAGACAGTACATTCAACCTATAACTAAAGCTAGCACTTCAGAGAAGGCAAGGAGATCAAAAGGCAATGATTTCAGATCAGATCTCAGTTCAGCGGCCGTCAGTTACTTGACCCTTTCAACGTTCTTATATCACAACCTTTTTTTGTGATAGCTTTTTTCATACTGTGCTATTTCTTTCTATTCTGACCTTTTATGCGCACATTTCATTCGCATTACCAGTGAATACTGCGAATCTGTAGTTCTGCATCTGCGTTAAAATTCGAAACATTCCGAGATTAAATTAGACCCCTACGAATTTTACCTCAATTGAGATGAACGTTGAATCGTCGTCTGAAATAGTAAAGAACCTACTATTTGTTCTAATAGACTTACTGCCAAACAGTGCTATACGTCAAGTTTCAACTTGATATATCCAACTTTAAACGACATTTTAAAATAGACGTGCTGTGTGTGTTTTGTTGAAATGGATAAACTGGAATCGAGTATCGTGCCGCCATAAAATTCTTTGTTTTTGACGGTTTATCGCCAACGGAAATTCATTCAAAGTTGATAAAGATTTATAAAGAGACTGCTCCTTCATTTTCAAGAGTGAAGAAATGTGCGGCTGATTTTGAACGTGCTCGTTCATTTCTTGAAGATGATCCACGTGAAAAACGACCAAGAACTGCAACCATAGATGAAAACATCGAAAAGGTGCACAATATGGTATTGGACGATCGGCGATTAAAGGCGTATGAATAGCTAAGGCCGTAGTCATATCAAAAAGGGGCAAGATGTATTTTACATTAACAATTAAATATGAGAAATCTTTGTGAAAGATGGAGACCGCATTTGTTAAATACTGACCAAAAATAAATTCGAAAACGAATTTCCCAACAATGTTTTGGCCGTTCTGTTACGATGGATGAGACGTGGATCCACCACTGCACGCCAGAAACGAAACAGCAATCAAAGCAGTGAGTCGAAGCCGGTAGCTCTGTACCGAAAAAAGTTAAGTTGATTATATCTTGAAAGACCAGTGTTTTCAGCGATGCAAAAGATATTGTTTTTATTGATTATCTTGGAAAGGGTAAAGCAATAACTGGTGAATGCTAGTCAAGTCTTCTGGGCCAACTGGGTGAAAAAAAATTATGGGAAGAGGCCTGGATTGCAAAAGAAAAAAGTCATCTTTCATCAGGACAATTTAGCTGCCCACAAAGGTGCTTTGCCAATGAGAAAACTGAGAGATTTGAAGTACGAATTGTTGGACATCCATCCTATTCACAAGATGTGTCTCCCTCTGACTTCCATCTATTCCTAAATCTAAAGGAATTTGGAATGGAAAATGTTTTGGTTCAAATGAAGATGTAATGGCACCCGTAGATGAGTATTTTGCAGACCTTACACAATTGCACTTCAGGGATGCTATCCATTCATTATAGATGTTTTGGACGAAGTGCATTGAAATGAAAGGGGACTACGTAGAAAAAATATAATAAAACACTTTTTAGAGATTTTCTTTTCTTAATCAATTCGTACTGAAAAGTAAAAAAATAATTGTTTTTGCATACCAAAAAAGAAAAGCATGGGGTGCTCTCTCATATACAGCTACTTCATAAATTCTTGAAATGACGCGCCCCATTCTTTTCTTTTTAGTCATGCATAAACATTTTTTTTACTTTTTAGTACGAACGGATTAACAAAAGAATGTCTTTAAAAAATAATTTTTTTTTTCGAGTTATTTCGATGTTCGGATACATTTTCTCAAGTTAAATGTTTGGTGACCCAAATCCTAAAGTGTTCTGCAACCGGGAAAACAGCAGGCTGGTATTTTTATTTTAGGATAAGGAAGTTGAGAATAACAAAATATTAAAATTTGCTTTTAAAATATATAAATATATGAAAGTAACAATGGCATATTGTACTGTCACCGGACTTACGTCGCTCTGCAAAATTTCATCATTCTATGACGTCGGGAAATGAGTTCAATTAACGTTCCAAGATTTGATGACACCACGAACCATTGTGAACTAAAGAAAAAAGAAATGTAATAAATGTATTTTTGAACTGTGAAAAAAAATCAGTCTTTCACTGCCAGGCCGAGAACTTTTCACCTTACCTTGCAAATTAAATGAATTTTGTCGGATATCGAATACGCCTGCAGAGATAGATAACTTGTTTTACCACACGGATGCGTGGGTTGCATAACATTGCAGGTAATATCACTGCAAGGACACACAAGGCTTCACGGTTTGGGGGCATTTTTTCCCTTTGCCTTCTCTCTATTTCTCTTTTGGTCTTCTCTTCGCTATGTCCTTTCTCTTTCACGCTCTCCTGTCCCCTCCTTCTATTTCCTTTCTATTTTGCTGTCTCTTCTCTCCCTTTCAACGAAACGTATGACATTTTTGGCCTTTAACGATCAATTCAGTCTCCATCCCGCTTACGACATCAAAATTTATTTTTAAAAAATGAACTGTAATTCTTCTCGTCTGTCATCAATCTCTAAACGTCACATACATCACAAACACGTACAAGACGGGACCAAACAAAGAGTAAGAAGTATTTTTGTTTTAAAGTTTTCACATATAAATCAATATATAAAGCCCAAATACATATACATAGGTGTATATATGCTGAGATACAGGAAAACTAGAGTGACGAAATCTGAAAAATGTGTTTTTGTTGTTTTATAGGATCGTATAAGTGGATCTCCTGTCTTGAACAGCAGGAACGTTTTTTAACGTTCAATCAATGCTTTGTCTGTTTGCTTTTCATTTCCTCGGCTTAACCAGTGATATAAAAAGCTTTAATCACGTCATTTTATAGATGACAAATACAATAGGCAATGCCACTTAAACTGCGGGTTATCCATTTGGTAGTGATTATTCCTTCATTACGATTTAGGTAAAATCTGGTACAGAAAAATGAAAATGCAGAGACAATGGTAGTACTATTTTTTTTAGATTGAGATCAGGACATACAACATTCCAATGCCACTTTCACAAAATTCATCTAAAAAAACCAACACTATATTGTGATTGTCCAAAGTACGAGTCAGATTTTTTTTTACACAGCTTTACACCATATTCGGGTGCAATTCCGAAACGTCCATTCATGCTAGACATAAATCTTAAGTGGGATAGAAAATTGCAAATTGCGTCAAGAACATATATCAAAATTTAAAACAAGACTATCTAAGTACTGTACGTACACTCCTCAGAAATATGTTTACCAATAGCAACTTCTATTTCATTCCCCCTCAAACAATAACATTAATATAATTATTATCATAAAATATCTTAAAATTGTGTATTAAAAACTGTTTAAGAACGGAATTCGTATAAAATTAAGCCATGCGATTGTCACAGTGATATAGCACTTACTACGGTCATTTTTCAAGGGTTATCAAGCATGATATTCAACGAAATAATACCAAATACTGATAATATACGCTCACCTGATTGGAAAAGTGAATTTAGAACAAAGACAGTTTTTTTTTTCATGATTAAAAGAATCTGAAACCCTTATTGATCCAGGGAATTTCCACATCATAAACAAGGAACAAGGTAAAGTAATAAGTATTCGTTAGCCAGTTTACAAATTCTCTTTCGATTACTAAAGGTTCTGCGGAAGATTTTTTTTCCAAACATGTTTGGTAGAATCTCAAACTAATACGAAAGTTTTCGTTTCACGAAGGTACTCGTATAACTCACGATTTCTTAGAAATTACTCATATTTCTGATACTATAATCATCAAAAATTTCTCCAATTATACAACGCTCCTGTAGCTACAGTACGTAATATTGGTAAGCTTTTAATTCCTGGACTCCCACAAAGATGCACGTTACACTACAATTAAAAGCTTAAGACCCACGGACCTACCACCCAAGTAAGCCATTAGACTCCGAACCCTGATTTTGTTCAATATAATGTTGTGTTCTCAGTATAATAAGTTGCATTGCCTCTTCTCTTGGTTCTCTTGACCGAAGACCGTAACGCTTTATGTAATATGTATGTTTATATCTTGCTTTCGTAGTCTTTTAATACGGAGGAAGCAAGGTTCTTGATGTAACAACAGGAACGGGGAGACAATGCAGGATACACAACGAAAAAAAAGAAGCTATATATAAAATTAGGAACAAAGAACGTGATTTGATATATATAGGAGGAGGTAAGAAGTTAATAAAGAACAAACTTAAAAACAACATAAGGATGATGTGAGACTAAAAAGGGCAAAAAATACTGTGTATAAATATTGTCAAAAAAAAAATAGTACATGAGATCGGATGACAACAAACAAAAATTTTCTAAACAAGATGGGAAGAGGCAAGTAAGAGAATGAAAATTGAAGAAGTAGTAATGAACTGAAAAGAAAGACTAAACATTAGTAAGAAATAGGTTGTGGAGAGAGCAAAAGAAGTTAAAATAGAAAACGAGGAAGAAGAAAGAAACTAGAGAAGTTGATTCAACAGTAAAAGATATTGCTGAACAATCAATAATGAAAATAAAGGAAACGAGGCGGAACAAAGTCAAAACGGACGATGAACGTATAAGTGCACAGGATAAAGGTATGGCCATGAAAAGAAGAAGATAAGTGAAGGGGAGAAGAGTGTGGCTTAGAAAAGAAGAAGAAAAGTGGAGGGGAGAAGGATGTGGCTTAGAAAAGAGAAAAGGAAAGTGAAGAGGCAAGGTTGTGGCCTGGTAAAGAAAACGGAAAAGTGAAGGACAGAAAGATATAGTCTGCAAAAGAAGAGGGAAAAGTGAATAGAAGAAGGGCGTTGCCTGGAAAAGAGATAGAAGGAGTGAATGGGAGAAGAGCATGGAGAGGAGAAAGGAAAAGTGAAAGAGTATAAGATAAAAAGGGAATTATAATTCCAGATGTCAGGAGATGGCAGAAGAATCTCAAAAAGCCACTGATATAAAATGTAAATTTACAAATTTTGTTTTGCTTGTTTGTGATTGTGTGAGTAGAAAATTCTTAGGTTTGACTGAGGAACTAAGACAAATACGAAATAGGGGACACATGAACAACTCTGACAAGTCAGGCCCTATGTTCCATGTTTTCAAACTGGGTTTTTGATAGTCAGATTAAGACTTCATATTAATTGTATCCCCTGTTGTTTTCCACTTGTAGCCGTATATGTAGAAACAAACCTAAACAGCAACAGTAATTTAAGGAAAGCCAGGAATTATTTGACTTTTTCTTCCAGAGAAGGCTCTAGAACCATTTAAACCTAAGCACTATCTCCTGAGTGGTTGTTGTTACAGACAGACGAACGGACACAATGCAAACAAAAATCGGTTCTCCAAAAGGGCAGATAAGAAGTGATGTAGCATTACAGAACACTTCGTTAGTAATCCTGTGACGTCGTCTCCTTCTGCCACATTCTTCCCACCAAATGCAGAGAATCTCTTTTGTGATAGATCGATGCTAACAATGTAATGTCATTGTACTCCCATTTGCTCACATTATCTTCAATATTATTAAATAATCCTGACAGTCTTTTGTTCTTCTTTTCTTCATCCAATGTAATAATATTGTCTGTCTCTGTCTTCTTATTTCTCCCTGAATTATTTCCACTACGTTATCTGTCAGGGAAATTAGGAGGAGAATTCTTCATCTCTCTCTGTCTAGGTCTCTCTACTGAAGAGGAATATACAAGCACACGTCCTTCCAACGTTAAAGGGCATGTTATTACGTTAAATCAATAAGCCAAGAATTCCTTTCTTTCGGAAACATTCGCTTTCTTTTTACCTACATTTTAATTTAACTACCCTCGTTTTTTATAATAGGACTTTTATATTATGTCTCTTCTGATTTTACTACTCTCTCTCTCTCACTCTCAGTTTGTTTGGCTGTGTGTGTGTCTGTACGCGAATATATATTTCATAGGACCGATATTTGTTTACACACCTTACTTCATAGTACCCAAAATTTAGTTGGGACATTTTTATGGTACCAAGAAGGAAGCAAATAGTATTACACCCCTAATCCAGTAGAAAAAGTTTCTCCAAGTTCTCTAAAAGTATAGAAGTGCATGTTATCTGTGTGTACTAAATTAAATTACGGCTGGAATGGGAAAATTACTTATTGTCATAAACAATTGTTTCTTAAGAATGCTGACACATCTCAAAATTAATTCTAATAGTAATTTTATAAATATTGAAATACTTAATTTGATGTTTATTCAAGTCCTCTTCATAAAAAGTTAGTCATACACAAAACTAAAAACATTTTGTTATGTGATTTTACCGCATCTACAAAGTTTGAAAAATAAGTCTGTACCTGCACATTAACATTTTGCGTTGAGGTTTTACCAGACGGAAAATTTAAGATCTTTGTTCACAAGTTATACAAGGTAGTCCATCAAAATATTTATACAATACCTTGTTGACTATAATAGACACGACGAAGTGTTTTCTGGATGAAATAAGAACATACACTATAGACGTTAGTCTAAATACTCTATTTTATCGATTCTATTTATTTATTTATTAAATTCTTTTCATGAAGAGGCTGTTAGCTCAGTTGCAAGAGCGTTGGCTTCTCATTAGAAAATTTCAAGATTCGAGGCCAGCACCCGGCAATTCTGAGGTTTTCAATGTTTTCTTAAGCTACACTTACCTTATGCCCCAAGTTATCTTTAAACTATACCCTGTACGACATCCTTCCCACATCCTCTCCATAAACTATTGCGCCCTGATTTAAAAAAATGCCTAAAAGTCATAAATAAAATTCAATTCAATTCAACTCTTTTCGCTGTAAGAGAGCTAAGCAAAAACGTTTCAGTTTTTTAGAAAGAAAGGAAAGCTTCTTGACCAGTGATGAGAAATAGGAAAAATCAGCGCTGGTACACTAGAGTCCTCTATTTTGTATCATCTGTCGAAAGTGCTTTTCCGTCTTTCATTGCAAGCCAGTTCCACTTACTTAAATGTCATCACACCCTGAGGAACCACAACCAACCAACCTCACTGGTTTCCTTCCTCTTTATCCTTCGCGCCTCTTTCACCTTTTTCTGCCAATTTATCTGTTTTTTTATTCTTTCGAAAAAAAGTGCTCTCCCCCCCACACATATATATATGGGGGGAGTGACTCACAGAAGTGAAATGGTGATAAAAAGAGAGAAGACTGTTGGAGAAAAGTAGTTCTTGTCTTCTCTTCTTCTCATTCCTCTGCCTTTATCTTCATTCTCCGAGGAGCAATTATCCGCATCCAACCTGCAGCAGAAGTAGATCCATAACAAACAGCATCCCCTCGCAACTATGAGGCCGAACCATTGCCTACCTGTTAGCTATAACATTGTTAGATGAAATGGATTGGAGACCTCTGGCCATCATCCCTTAATTACTTTGCGGCACACAACACACATACACATACACATACGCGCATTCCCTGACATAGACATACAATCGCACGAACATGTTTAAAATACAGGATGACTGCAAAAATCCTGGTCGGAAAAAGGAAAATTGTTTTAAAATTCTAATAAACCTGGATTACGTAATGCAAAGTTTTTTTTTAATGATCATAAAACGTCAAGGAAATAATAATTTCATAATTTTGACTTTGATCTTTTGCCATGCTTTTTAACTGACCCTGTATTTTTCGGAACTCCTGTTTGTTATTGGATTCTATCCTGAGCAAAATCAAGCCAGTTTTCATAATGAACATCCATCTCTCAAAGATCCCTTCTAATATAGTCATACTAACGACATCTCGGTCTTTCCAACGGTCTCTTTGTTCCGGCTTATCAACCACGATGGAATATGATGTTCGTTTTTCCTCTATCCGAGCTACATGATCAGCCCATTTTATTCGTCGTGATTTCATTATTCTTATGTTATCGTGTGAAACATACAGTGTGGAGTTCTTCATTATGCAGTCTCCTCCATTCCCCAGTCATCTCATCCTGTTTCGGACCGTATATCTTTCTTATTTTCAAATACTCGTAATTTATGTTCACCTGCTAGGGTCGTATTCCAACTTTTGCAACCGTAAAGTATTACCGGCAGAATAACCACTCGTTATATTTTCAATTTCAACTTTCTTGATATTAATCGCGAGGTTAGGAGTTTCTGGAGTGAATAAAAATATGACTGTACGATTCTAAGTGATTATTTTATTTCTTCCGTGATCCCGTTTTTGCTTGTTACATATGCTTCTAAGTATTTAAATTTATTTACTTTCTCTATGTTCTCGTTCTTAATTGTTATGTATCTATTTCCTTCTGCTATGGTGTGCGAAAATGTTTTGTAGTAGAAAATCTTTTGTAATTAGATGTAAGTCGAAAGAAGCAATATTATGTAACTAAAATAAATAGTGAAGAATTTCTTACTTACAATTCCATATTAGAATCACGAATCTGTGGCTCCTTATACTGTCCTTGCGTGGAGAGAAAACTGTGGTGATCTTTGCTAATAATTTCCCTCCTTCTTACGTAATATGTGTATAATATTCTCCTCCTGCAGTGTCACTCCATATACGATTATTAATCATGATAACGGGTTCCAGATTTTAGAAACAATTGAAATCTTTCTTTCCTGGTTGATAGGATATTTTGATTTGCTTTGGGGATCGAACGGAGTGTTTCAATTTGTATTGGCTGTACTTTTTGGACCAGATGTCAACTACAGTCACATATACAGCAAGTAAATGGTCTTAATTTGTTTAAAAAGAGGGTCAAACTTTGATGGAACAATTAAACTCCTTCGTTCAGCGTTTCCAAACATATGAGGAAGACATCTACTCGTAGTACACGGTTCACTGTCTAAAATACATTCCACTCATGTACTTGAGATGCACACTTTCCAGCATCATGACTCTTGAGTAGATGCTGTGAAAGTTAGCCAGAACAATTGTCAATGCTTCTCTGTCTCTGATGGAACTCACACACCTTTATGGTGTTATACGAAGGTATATCTCTACACGTGTATCTACCATGCCTTGACTAATTTTGCTACGGAGAAGAAATTTCTTTTACAGATCTTGTATGACCGTTTTGGCTAGAAAGTTGTCCATTTTCAGCTAAGAAAAAAGATGTTAAAGATAGGAATATGAGCTTTTGCCGTTAAGGAGATATGGTAAATGTGTACAGATGTGCAAAATTTCATATTCGTATCTCAAACTATGTTCTAGTTGTGGACCCCTGAAATTGCACATTTTAGGCTAACTGACTCACTCACTCACTCACTCACT
>JAGDQP010000061.1:0-30255 GCA_022664845.1 Lepisma saccharinum
TAAGCCAATTTTTAGCAATTCTAAATTATTTTTACTGAACTGAATATCAGTAGGCACAACAGGTAACTATGACGTAACTCCTCCCCAATCTGATGGATGACGTCTCTCGGGCCGAGGATGGAGAAAATAGCGGCCAGGACCTTTGTCTAGGTATCATACCGGGCGGGAAGGTGAACCAATAGTTGGTTTTCCATTTTCCAGATGGAGATAATGTCCTAAGGAATTAACCAACAGTAACATGGATTCCAAAGCAGTACGTTCAATCTGTCCCCCGTAAATAGTTCTGAAGTTGTCGGATCGTCATAGGAATGACGTTCCTTGGAGAGTACTCTGCCAGGGATGAGGGATGGGAAAGATAGCTGTCAGAGTCTTTGTCCAGCTGTCATCCCTACTTTTACCTGGTGAAACTCTGGAAAAGCTTGAGGTAGCAACTAGATCATGGGCTGGGTTTCTATATTGAAATATTTTTTAATTTGTATTGTGAATTACGATTTTTAGTATTGTAAACAAGAACTTTCGACTAATACTAAACAGTTTTTTGTTTCGCTGTTTCACATTTGTAAAATATATAACCAGGGGTTTATTTTGGAGGAGAAGTGGAATTCCTTCCTCGATCTAGAACTTCGCTTCGCTGTCCCTAACATAAGGCTTAATGAACTACAGCACATTAAATATGAAATAAAATCATGCGATTTCGAATGTACGGTCAACTTTTAATTCCTTGCTTCAAACACGGAGAGGCTTAAACCAAAAATACATTACTTCGTAACTCTATTTATGTCAAACTGTGCTCGCTTGTTTTTTCTTTTTTTTAAGTTAGGGCTTATGTTGTAGTTTATATGTATCTGTAATGAACCTAGACCTATTCAATTTGTTACTCCACAAGCATCTAGAGACCATTCGAGGATACAAATTTTGGCCGTGAATCTATAAAAATGCAATTTTTTAGTTACATTAATTTGTGTTTCGAGCGACGATTTGACACGTTCAGCTAAGGTGTTATTTGCAGAGATGTGGGACCAGGGCGCCAATCTGGTTCTTTCTTTAGAGGTCAGTGGAAACCCTGTTTTAATTTCTATTTATTTTTTGCACATATCATGAAGAACGGCAGTTTTAGCGGCACTCAGATAGTATACAGTTAGTTTCGGATCTACCGAAGTATAAGTCCGATTTTGATGCTTGAACTTACATTTGAAAGCTCTTTCCAATAATAAGACAAGGGGAAAAAAATGGGCCGGTAGGATCTCCTTGGGACCCCCTAGGGCGCTTTTTTAAAAAAATATCAAAATTTTACATTTTTTAGGATAGCACTGACCCCAGACCATATAGGCGGCCGAAACTTACTGGATCTTATTCTACACTTCAATAAGTTTCAAAAGTTACGACTTTTTTTAACCGAATCACAAAATTTTCACAAATGATAGAAAGATATGTCCGTCATTCTGTGTCTTTTTGTTTTAGCCCCAAATGGGTGGTACCGGGGTGGGGGTTAGGGGTCCATTGCGGGCCCTGAGGGTAAATCCAAGCTTAGATTTTTATAGGAGTTACGGTTTTCGAGATATGGAGCAAAATCGATCTTGTATTCTTCCGCTATAGTGACACGTGCCACTTTTTAAATACGAGCCCGTACGGAGAACACTCTCCGCCGCTGCTCCACTCATCTGGACATGACGTAAAGGAGAAAAATGTAAAGATACATGACCGTACCTAATTTTGTCTAACCTCCACGTTCCCATGGTCAGTAACTTAAGAAAATATACGAATAATGCAAGAAAAAAATATTAATCATAAAAATAAATTTTGAAAATTTACATGACCGAACCACCTAACCTTACCTAACCTCCACTTCGCCACGGTCAATCACTTAAGATAATGTATTGTACGTAAAATGCAGGAAAGCAATTATTAATAATGAATATAAACACATGAAAATATATTCTGAAAGGAAAATCTAGTGTTAACCTCGCCGGGACTCGAACCAGGGCTTTTTTGTTTACCAACTCGACGCCTTAACCACCAGGCCACTGAAACAACCTCGCAGATGTGGTTTCTCCGTTGTATTTACAGTGCATGTGTCTCCTACACGTTATAGCGCGTGTGCAGGAGAGAGGAGCATCGGCATAGATGACTCGTGTTAGTCTTTTTTTTCTTATAGGCAGCCTTACAAAATAAGTGATATCAGCACAAAACCCCGTTTGGGGTAAAGGGAAGAGTAACGCAAAAATTCTACTCACAAAAGAAGTGATATCTATTTTGCGAGTGACTTTCTTTGTGTCACTATGGCGGAAGGATACTGTCTCTTAATTTTATTACAAAGGCAATACTTTCGCCATAGTGACACAAAGGAAGTCACTCGCAAAATAGATATCACTTTTTTTGTGAGTAGAATTCTTGCGTCACTCTTCCTTTTACCCCAAACTGGGTTTTGTACTGATTTTATTTTACGTAGAAAGTATCTATTATACTTTCTCACATCACTGCATGGTTTATCATTGCAATTCATGGTAGCTATCAGTTGGCTGAAAGAAAAATTACAGATAAGTAGGACGAACTTCAATAAAAGCATTTCACGGTACAAGTTCACGTCTACAGTCTACACATATTACAGCAACACACTTCATATACAATGAAAGCAACATGCATGTCTTACCAAAACACGATGTCCAAAAAATTAACGATGTGGAACTTTTATTTATAAAATACACAATGGCTACATTTGGATATACTCTAAAGTGTAAATACATTTTGCACGAAAATGTTAAAGAAAATCCTGAGAAATTGGGCTTAGGAAATATGATTTTTGTTTCCAGCAAGACAATTACTCGAGGCAGAGTGTAGAAATAGTTCCGCAGTGGATTGTATGGAACACACTTTACACTTTGAAGACCCTACGTCAGAGGTCTTATTTAAATTCCATGGATAATAGATAGAATGAACCGGAAAACAGGGCTAGACAACATTAAGTCAGAATCAGAATAGAACTGAAGCAGTTTCTTATGAAAAATTGAGATTGACTAAGAATTATGTTCATTTAATGCCACAGACAATTTCAAGAGTTATGTGGAGCAACAACTCAATCAGGATTTTGAAATGGAAGGTGTTATAATACTTTTGTAGGGTTATAAAACTATGGTTTCCTTTGTAAATCCTTGTAAACTACATTAAGTTTTATTTTCCTGTTATAATTATTTCTTAAGTGAAATAAAGTTGTGTTCCAATTTATGGTTTGTTGAATTTAATATATACACAATTGTAGTAATATTTAGAGCAAAATCCGCTTTCTTCCAATGCTTTTGTCTGCCACTGTATATCATAAACTTAAGTCGTCGCCCCTCCCCCACCTTTAAAAACGAAACATCGCAGGTTCCACAGACGCTTTTATTCCGGGGGCCCGTCATTTATCCCGTGATTGTTTTGTTCACTACATTTGCCGTCAGAGAATGAGACTGCAAAGACTACACCAAGAAAGAGAAAATTTTAAAGTTAGAAAGGGGGTAAGGCAAGGAGATTCAATTTCTCCAAAACTGTGGGATTCAATTTCTCCAAAACTGTTTTGTGCGGTCCTGGGGAGAATGTTCCAAAATTTAAACTGGGATGAAGTTGGAATTAAAATGAATGGCGAATATCTTCATCACCTACGGTTCGCTGATGATATAGTCCTGTTTGCTTAAAGTGCAGAAGAACTACAAACCAGAGTGGAAGAACTAAGTAACGAGAGTTGGAAAATAGGCCTTAAAATGAGCTTAAGTAAAACAAAAGTAATGTACAATCAACATGCTGCAAAGAAGAAAGTAAAGATTAACGGAGAGACAATAGGCATAGTTGATGAGCATGTTTACCTAGGCCAGCTTAAAACATCGAATGCTAAGTTGACTGATGAAATAAATAGAAGATGTAAAATGGCGTGGAGTTCATTTGGAAGACTACACTTTATTTTCAAAAGCAAACTACCAATGTGTCTGAAGCGTAAAACTTATAATTAATGTGTCTTACAAGTGATGATATACGGCTGCGAAACTTGGACATTGAATGCGCAAACAACTCAAAGATTGAGAGTCACACAAAGAGCAATGGAGAGATGCATGCTAGGAATAACCAGGAGGGTCAGGAAGACGAATGGATTCGCGCACAAACAAAGGTAGAGGATGTAATCGACTGCGAAGATGTAATGGAGATGGGCCGGTCAAATAGCTAGACGAACAGATGGAAGATGGACGACAAATCTACTACATCGGATTTCTAAAGAAAAGAAACGACCCAGACGACGTCCAAATGTAAGATGGGTAGATGCAATCAAGCGTTTTTCAGGTGCTACATGGATGAGGATAGCAGCAGACCGAGATATGTGGAACGAAAAGGGCCTTCATCCAGCAGTGGATAGAAAACGGCTGAATATGATGATGATGATATATATATTTTGGAAAATTTGCTTTTTAACCCCCACCCCCCTGCGGACTTGAAGATATTCATTAAAATGGGAATATGCTCACTCTACAAATGCAATGCTATTATACCAAACATACACTTACAAATTCCCTTCAAAATATTACCTCTTGGAACACGTTCTTTCTTCTTAGAAGCTGCATGGAGTTTCCCACTGGGAAGAAAACAGCTATATAACGTGAGGCTGTCACAATAGGCCCATAACTTATAAGCCGAAACATTCAATACTGCATTGACTGGCCATTCTGGGGTTATCAGCTGATACCTACGTGTTGGCATCCAGCTTAACTCTCATATAATTTACCGGTCGACAACATTAACAAGCATTCATTCTGCAGGGAAAAACACAAGCATTTTTTTATTATTCTAATGCTGAAACATTTCTTATCGTAATTAGCACGTAATAGTGATAATTATAGCATCATTCACGTGTCACTCCTTTTTCTTAATTATCCGGAACTTCACACCTAATAAAAATTCTACATGTATTAATACCGTGCGGTAGAACATTTATTTTGCAGTCGAAAGGTCCGGGTTCGATATATTAGCGTCCAGCAATCCCGACTGAAGCTTTTCCAGTTTTTCAAGCAAAGCAGAAATGTTACCTTCAAATTAGGCCCTGGCCGACCCCTTTACGCATGATTTCCACTACCCTATCTCGATCAGAGCCATAGATGCCTAAAGGCCATCACTGAAAATAAAATCTAATTAAAATTCGTGGATTACGGTAAGATGCAGCCGCGAATTTTATTCACCTTGTATTCAGACATTTTTGTATAGCTGCATGCTTGTTTTAATCTAAAACGCTGGCCTAGAAATAAATATGTATATATATTAACTTGCCTCGAACGGTTTTATCCTGAACCGAATTCCCTACAGTTTAACGAATAAAAGGTTATTTTGGCACGGTTCTAGAACACTGACCCACGTGGGTGAATGCACGATATCCAGGAAAGGAAAATTCAATTTTATTTAAGCTATGATATAGGTCCGGACAAAGCATACGGTAACCTAACCTTTAGTCACTGATCAAAGATAAATGCGAATATTTTTTCCCCAGTGTATGCGGAGCAACGATTCAAAATCGTCCCGTTATTTACTGATAAGTATTAGGCTAGCAAATTAGCTCAACTGCGAAAAGATCATGCGACATATACTAAAGAAATACCAAATTCCGGACCGGGATGCAGATTGTGCTACACATATAAATATTCCAACCATAAAGTAACGGTTTTTGTCTTGATTCAAGAGAAGAGTTACAGTAGTACACACACGGGTAACATTAGCGAAAGAAGGAAATAAAAGTTATTTTGATACTGAACTAAATGTTCACGTACGTACCTGTTCCAGAATTGTCCTCTTGTTTAAATTATTTTCTTCCTAAACCAATATGCACCGTCATGATCTTCTTTCTCACTAGCCTAGTCGTCGTTCAACGACAGCGACACACAGTTGGCGCTAGTAGTCAAGTGAACAAAGAACAAACGCATTCCGTTAATCCTTGTGTAAACAAAAGACAAACGCGTTTTCAAGATATGAAACACAATATAATATACGTATATTAGATATCTACCAGTCACATGAAAAGAGGTCACTGGTAAATATCTTTCTCAAACATGTATTAGACGTCCAGTAGATATCACAGTTAGACCTTAGACATGAGCTAGCCCTCTATACCTCTTTCAGATATATATTATACATAATGTGCTATGTGGGTCGAGACGAGACCGAGACATGCCTCTCGAGACTCTCGTCTCGATCGAGACTAACAATTTTTTTCAGGAATGTCGATAATATTAATTTAATGTTTTTGTAGTATTGTTTAATATAAATGTGTTGGAGATTGATTCGAGGACGGGTAAATACACAAATTAATTTTCTTCTGCGAATTTTCATTCCATGTCTTCTAGTCCAGGCCCTAGTTATAGACCCTACCTCTGTAGGAAAATCATAGTTAACGAAGTTTCTCACTGATTCTAGTTAGTACATTAATAATCGAAACAAAATATGAGGTAGACATTTTTCTTCCCGGACATAAGTCTGGGAGATCGCCATATTGAAAAATGGCAGAAAAAAAGAGAGATTCTATTTCTAACGATCTGCGATATTTAAAAAAAAAAAAGATATTACAGAAACAATGAAGGAGTCGCCCGACAAAAAGACATTCATATTCAATTTTCAAAAAATATATAGGTCGCCATTTGGGGTAGGGCTCCTATAAAACGGACCCATTCTTAAAAATGGACAATTTCTTCAAAACAAGCTATAGTTTTCCATCATCTTGGTGTTTAAAAAGCATACTTAAATAAGATAAACCGACATTCAGTTAAAACTTTCAAAAGATTTACAGATAGCTAGTTGGGGCCAGGAAGTGCCCTAGAAAGGGCCCTATCGTTAATGATTTCTCCAAAATAAGCTAATTTATTTCTATTTCTACCATCTTTGTATTTTATAAACAGATTTTCAGCCAGGCAAACAGATATCCAGATTCAGTTTCCAAAAGATTTATTGGTAACCATTTGGGGCCAGAAGAGACCTTGAAAAGGAGGCATCGTCAAAATTTGACGATCTTGAAACCAAATTAATTTTATTTCAACCATATTATACTATTTTATGTCCTTTTATAGATACAGAGTGCGTCTTGAGTTGGCGGCTGTATAGAGTGGGAGGCGGACAAATGGGGAAAGATGACGCGGGGGATAGATGGCGCATCACATGAATAGTGACAATGGATTATTCCGTTTACTCCAGTCTTTCACAATGTAGAAGAAGATACAACAGGAGACAAAAGTTGGAGGTTTGCTTCCCGGTAGAGCCGAAATTGAAAGTATTCCGCTACCTTAACCTTATAAGGACGTATAAGTTAAACGAAATATTTTTATCACAACTATTTTGTACGCGTCATAGATCTTATGTAGGTAGCCATTAAGACAAATTTGAAGACATATTCAAGAAGCTTGCCATTTACCCTTTTGTAGTTGTTGCCAACATTTAAGGTAGTGCTGCCATCTGGTTAGGTATCTGAATAAGCATTCATCTCAACGCAGTGGGGTAAGCTGTCTCGAAATAGGGTGGGACAGATTGGCTCTTTTTACTGTTATGTTAGCTGTTCACAAGTTCAGCAAACCGTTCCAGGATCGCAGTAAACCGTAATACTATCCAGAAAAAGCTATAAAGAAGTAATACTAAGCCCTCTTCCAACTCCACATGCCAGTATATCTAATGATACTACTACCTCAAGTCGATCTTCCATTCCAATACTACAACCCTGTACATCCAGTTGTACACTGGTACTACATGAGAAAATAATCACGAAGAAATGTCTCAGAACGGTTTATTAAACTAATTTCTACCAATTCCTACCTCACTAATACTAAAAGCATCGGAAAGATGGCTAACAGCCTATTTTGTCATCCGAAAATACTTGATTGAAAACAAATAGTGTGGAGAATGAAACTGCAAGGTTCCAAGCGGATGTTCTACAGAAGACTGAGCATGAGATAGAATAACATTTGATGGGACGAACAAAGTAGGAACTACGTGATGAATATTCCTATCAAATGGTACATTTCTTACTCTAGGTAGTGTTTATAAACTTTTCGAATACCATCTTAAGTGGACTGAGGAAATAATTGACTCTCTGCGGTGATAAGTGAACATGTGTGAATTAGTGAGCCACGACCAAAAATGACATCGAAATCTAGTCCTGATTTATAATTAACTTAACTTAGGTGAATGCGCAATCTCTCCTCTCATTGTATTAAATGAATGTACTACGCAATGTCTCCTACTTGACGCTTGCGCCAACTATCCTCATTAAGGAGGACTATGTGCGCACCACATACATAGTTTGGCTGGAAAGTTTCAGAATGACCGCAAACTGCGTACAGCACTGTTGCTGACAAAGAACTAGCCCAGATACACCTTGATTTTTAATGATTTAACAGCAAAACATTTCATTTGAAAATATACACGTTTATGAAAATTCAAGCATTTACCTTCTGTCGTACCTGAAAAATATGATAACTTTCAGCAACCACCTTCTATCAACACAAAAATAGTTAACAATTCACAGTACATTCTTTCTTTTTCGTCTTTTGTTTTCGCTACCCACATAGCAATTTTGACCTGACTCAAAAGTTTATCAACCTCACTTTGACAAGTGAAATAACTTTATTAAAGCTTAGCAATATAAGCCAACAGGTTTAAAGAATTTTGAATCAAGCACTCTAGTTTACAAGAATCACGGTTGAAGTAGCCTTGACAGGACAAGAAAGGAAAATAAATTGTACTTCTTACAAAAATAAAAATGTTGTCCTGGAAAGGATTCGAACTCGCACACCAATCCGATCCGGAAATAACTAGACCACGGAACTAGTTCGCTTTCCAGGTACTATTTATACTTAGTCCATCAGATCGCAAGAGACGCCTGTAATAAAAGGGTGGGAGTTGGCGAAGATTAGACTATCTCGAAATAGACCTGGCACATGATGGGACTTCAGTGCATTGACATGTGAGACGACAGGTGACAGCGGAAGTGGAACGAAAAAAATTAAGTTTGACAGGATTCCTCGCATAGTTGCTAGTTCCAACAAGCTTGAATTAGCTGAGCTCGTAATAATAAAGCTATAAATATGTTTTACCAACAATTTTGTTTCATGCTTCTTTATATTAAGTTCAACACAATATCAAGCTCAAAGTAAACTGACAATCTTGTTCAAGCTGACATGCTATCTAGGTACGTGATATATCACATGAAAAGGCCGCCAAAATACACTACCAATTTATCGACTACTTTCCTTGCCACTAAATTGCAAAGATAAGTTGTCATGACTGTCGAAAGCTTACAACAAACTAATAGGAATAGAGCATACAGAACGTAAAGCATTGTTCGTGCAATTCTTTTATATATTGTGAATTTAAAACAATCTACACCGTAAAAAGTGTAAATATTTAAAGCAAAATAGCATTGTTTTGCGCTTTAGGTCTATATTACGACAAAACTACTAGCAATAGCGCAAAACTCAAAATAAACATTTTTGTAGCCTGTGATCTAGGAATTATAACAGAAAAAGAATTATATTGTTATGTCTATTGGTTACGGAAATATAAAATAATTGCTGAAAGTCAGTAAATTCGTAGTTCCGGGAGATACGGGGGGAAACACAGGGAAAGGGACGGGGAGATTTGAAAAATGCACCTCTAGTTGTGATGTAACAACTTGGCAAAATTCATCTTTCCCCTAATTATTCCCGACCTTTGCTTCTTTTTGCACTTTATTTCCTGGGCTACATGTAACGAAGTGACCTTTCACTATAAGAAGAGAAGGTAGCGCACTGACTGTTGCCATTTTCGAAATCTCATTACTGTGACAATCGCATACTTGAAATTTCTCCCGAAAATGCTGATCGAATATATTTGTTCAAATATGATTGCTTAAATTTACAGTGGATATCAATATCATTTAAATTTTCCAGAGGCTTGTATTCCACCGCGCTAAAATTCAGTACCACTTAAACCATTGAGATTACATTGTATCTGGCTTATCATATGCAACACACGAAAAAATATATTCAGTCAAAAGAAACTTTCAGGTTCCTTTGAGAGAGTTCGTCCTAGTGACCTAACACTTTCCTATGACGATTCTGTAAAAATTTGGGCTGAATGGGCCGAATGTCCAGCGACCGAATATTTTGACTGAGATTCTTTTCACGCTAATGCCGGGGTTGTACCTTTAAAACTAGTCTCTGACCGTCTTGCTTCCCACATCCCTTTCTTCTATCCCTTTTTCCGGCCTGAGCTCAAGAAGCCTGAAGGCCATAAATTCAATTCAATTCAATTTACTTTATGAAGGTTACCAACAAAGAAGAGAAAATAGGAAATTACAAATTCATGTTATAATTGTAAAACACGTCTATAATAATTTTGATGGACATTTTAGATCTGAAAGGTTAAAAGGTGAATTATAAATCACTCGTTTTCTTTGCTGAAATCATAAACACTTTTTCATTGCTTTCTTTATCTTCATTTTCTTCACAACGTTTTCTTAGCTATACAGTAGTTGTAGGCAACAATATATACACACTTCTTAACTTTGTGTTCTTACATTGTAATTTTTTATCCTATTTTCCTATAATCATTATACAATGCGTGTTTTTTTAAAGAGTTACCCGCCATCGGTGAGAGCGAAAATGTCCATGTGCTCTTCTCCAATGAAGGAAAGCTAATCTGTGGTGACTTACAATTTGAGTGAACGTTTTTCATACCGTTTCCTCATTAAGAAACAACTCTCAAGAATAAATACTCGTTATTCTGTACAGTTTTTCACTATGATGTTAACTTGTTTAGTTCCAACAGGTCATTTGGAATGCAATTGAGGAAGTCTTTCATTCAATACAAAACCCCTTGACTAAACTTCATCTACATGTAAGTGTCAGTCGCCGCTGGTTTACTTTCCTCAACTGGGAAACAGTGCATGAACTTTCTCAATCCAGCCGCATGCTAAAACAGGTTCCAGGAAGCGAGATTCCAGTTCAGAATTTGCAACCCTTCGTTTTCATTGGTTACTTCTATATGAAGTACGGTGCTCTGAATGTTAGAAAAACACTATTATGAAGACTCTTCTTGGGAACAGCAATGTAAAATCTCAAATAAGTGAATCGAATTAGACGAACAGTTGTTTGAATCTTGAAAAAGAACATTCTATATGACAATAACTACATTGCCTACTTGAAAGGACGTTAAGGGTATTATGGAATGCGAATGGAAATCAAATCATCTGTAGTAGCCATCGTGCAATGGACAGTAGTTTCTATTTCCATTATCTAGTGACATCGATCTCTATTGCGTCTGGAAACTAGTGAAAAGTTATTTTGTGGAAACCGCACAAGAACAAAAATGAACACCTGGCATATAATGTAGAATATTACTACTAAAAGTTCCTTCTGGACTACGTGTCGTAAAGTGATTCAAGGAGATACAGACTTGTTAATCTCGCAATCTTTGTATACAACTTAAGTATACAGGTAGCATGCACCTTGTAGTTTCATTGGTTTCTTGATATAACGTTACTTTTCACATCTTACGGTATATGAAGAAAACAAAGCATTTTTCTGACCAAACCTTATAGAATTTGTATTTATTTATGGAATATAGATATCTGTGGCTCAGGCCAGGGTATAGGTTGCAGCAACGATTCGGTTAATGCCTAAGTTGAAGCTAGCACTATAGACTAAATAATAACATAGAGTTTTACAGCATATATATTTTTATCTGTGCTAATAAGCACGTGATTTTGAATCCTGACGTTAGGTGGCTCTGGCGACTACTTTCAGTAGCTGGTTCTTTCTAGTAGTAGCCCCCAGGACCACTTAACGCAGGGTTCAAAATCACGTTTCTTAAGTAAAAAATAAATAAATAAATAAAAATAAAACATTAATTTTAGCGCAGACGAAAATAGGTAGGCGGCATAAGTCAATATTATTATTTTGCCTGTGGTAGGACTCCGGCATTTGCTTCATATGACTGAGGAAATATCCTGGACACTGGACAGCTCAGTGAGCATGCTAACAAAACTTCGTGAACTACAATTGAAAATATGAAACTCCACACGCGGGCTTCGTCAATCACTGCAAGGTACAAGCTATACTCGTATTTCCAAGCTATACTTATACAACTATGCGGTCGAAAATAAAATAAATTTGTATGCACCCTTGTACATAATATTAAGAGATAATTTCCTCATATCTATTTGAATTGTTAGTCGAAACTACTACAGTGGACCTCATGCCTTTAACGGAATGAAAATTGTTCACGTAGATTTGTGTATACTGAAAGAACGTTTTCAGCATGAAGCAATGAATTCTTAAAGAAAAACTCATTACAATTAGAAAACTTTATTTTCTAGAGACTGTTATTATCATACACTAACTAAAAACGTAGGAAAAACTGGGATATATTGCAGTTTATCTACTTCTGTCATAGAGAACTGGAACGCCTCAAAATGTTACGTTTTACATTTCTATAGGCATAAAAGGTGCTAAAATACTAGAAACAGCTTAATATGGACGGTTTCACGTGATGCTTAGGCGCACCAATCACATGTTTAAGGCGCGATAGTAGTTACATCTCTTACATAACACGCATGGCACTTCAAATTACGTCCTTTTATTGCTTTTATGATGCTTAGAGTGTGGAAATCTGATGTCAAATGACACAATATATATGGTAGTAAGTGTTTCCTTGGACATACAACCCCAATTTTACAGGAAAATCTGCACTCCACATACTAGAGAAACGATGAAAATTACGTTATTTCAACTGCATTGCATACTATTCAAGTAAGGAGCAGCTAAACAAATTCCCTATCAACAAAGTGAATGATAATATTTTTTGGTGAATGGCATATATAAGTGAAGCCGTCCCTAAACATGCACACACATATTTATAAACACAGCAAGCGTCCGTTTGGCGTAACCCTTCCGAAATAAATCCATTTACTTTTTTAGCTAGGGGATTTGATTAGCTACACAGACACCAAACCTGTGTTGAGTAACAATCAGAGGCGGCGTTAGGTGAGCGCGGAGCCTCGGGTAATAATGACCCCGCGGGGCCAAAGTACAAGTAAAAATCGCTGAGCGCCGAAATGTTACATCTAAAGCCGATAAAGCAGCAAGCAACTTCCGCCTAAATGCTTGCTCTCACTTCTTCCTTTCATTCCTAACCCTAAATTTATTACTAAATATTCTCTTTTTTAATGAACAACGGTTTCTTATGAAAAAAGAGGGGATCTTTTCCCCTTGCTTCTTTATTCATTTCCATTTCACATTACATTTCGCATGGAAACTATACAAACTAGTTTATTTGTAAACTTTATTTTACAAATCAACTTTTATATCATTGAGTAAGAAAAATATCAACTCGGAACGCGGGACCTCCCTAAGCGCGGGGCCTGGGGCGGTTGTCCCAGTTGCCACCCCCAAACGCCGCCTCTGGTAACAATAGTAGCTACTACTCGACTTGAATAGTATTCAGTGCAGTTGAAATAACGTGATTTTCATATTTTTCTGGTAGATGGAATACATTTTTTCATGCAAAATCATGGGTTAATATCAGTGTGAGAACACATCACTCCCCGAGTTTTTTCGGATTCTTCGCTCAAAGCACAGTGTTAAATTATGTAACTTCCGGCATATGTTTTGTCGGCGAGACTATCGTATCATAATAGTAATCATTTTGCAGTTGTAATACCGTTCTGATTTAATATCGTTGTGACGTAAGCGTGATGCATTAATACAACTTCCAAACCATTGTTTGAAAGTTGGTTCGGTGGGTAAGTGGTTAAGAAGGCTGCTCGCTAACTAGCCCTTCCAGGATTCGAGTCCCGGTGATGTCAACTTGTATTTTTTGTGTTTCACGATTATTGTGACAACTGGTAAGGCAAGCTTACATCAAGCTTATCAAGTGCCAACGAGTAAGCTTCATAGATGCAGCTTACAACCTTACCATGAGAAGCTTAATGTAAACTTGTTTGGCAAGCTTAGAGCAAGCTTGAAAAGAACCAACGAGTAAGCTTCATTGAAGCTTAAATAAAGCTTATAGCCTTACCATGACAAGCTTAATGTAAGCTTGTACGCTTGACATTGCAAACTTGAAATAAGTTTAATTTACGCTTACTCTACTATCTGAGTATTATTACCACTTGAACACGGGTTTGGGGATCCATAGAAATCACATGAGAATTTCACATTATGACCTCTTTTGATATTTTGCACGCATTTCAGTACCTATCAACGTAGCATTTGAGACGTTTCCCGGTCTTAGTCATAGTTGCCTAAAGGCCTTAAAACTAATTAAAAGCAAATTCAGTATTATGCTCAAAATAAATTTTCTATTACACCTGACCTTGAATTGTACTAAAATTTTAACATAAATATAGCTCTTTTTAAAAAGAAATAAAAAAATAGATAACACTAGTTATATAGAAGTATCAACATCCATCCCATACCTTTCCAGTGACATCTACATGACTCTGATCTAGGCTCCAACCGACAAAATAATAATAATGCTTTAAGTCAGAGCTTTCTACAGTAGAAGGCCAGAGGGTACTATGTGACAATGTAGCATAATGGGAAGCCTTCCGGCTAATATAGCACGTCGTCTGCTGTGTTAACTATGACTGGGAATTTATAAATAGGTTCTAGTAAATCGCACACAAACTGTCGGGTTTAAAACATTTTGTTAAATATGTTGCATGTGATTTCAAATTCATCCTCTTCGTACGAGGAGGACGATAAAATGTTTTTAGAATGCTTAAATTCGAGGAGCACTCCAACAATTCGGAGACGTGCAAACTATTTTGAGAAATTGGAATGATGTTGATTTCTTTACAAAGTTCAGATTTACGAAAGAGCCCGTGAAAGAAATAGTTCCTCAAATGGATGACATTTTGGAAACACCTACTAACAATCACACTTTTCATCCTATTTACTATTTTCTGTCGTAATTACTACGTATGTTTTATCGTGGGAGCTGCTCCATTATAATCGCTTGACGACCCTTTCACACTCCTTTTCATATCTGATGAAATCTAAGTTCAATTAATGTAACATACGGAATCTGAAGATAGAAAATGTAAAAAGAAAACGTGATAAAGTTGAGTATAGGAAACGTGAAGGTATAACAATAGAGCAGTCTCACTGAATTTCCACCTATTTTGTAATTTTCTGACTACGATACTTCATTTTATTAACTGGAACAAGGCGAGTACAAGAAGGTTCTAGATCTCTGGTCTGCATACGCATTTTAAATTTTTTTATAGTTCCTAACTCAACTCTTTACAGATGTGCTTATTACCTTATTTAGATATTATTTACGCAACACTGAAATTTTTTTATCACGCTACGTAGGTAAAAAGAACCTTTCTCAAACATTACATTGGTGAATTCATCTAGACGGACCGTCTAGAAATGAAGCATATGCGCGAATAAACGTCTAAGTGACATTTTCAAATAATAATAATAATAATATAATATCATGAGTACATTTTTATATCTGGTGTAGTAAAAAGTAATCCATTATTTTTTGCATGACATTGAAGGCTTGACTTACAATAGTTAGAATGATCCGATTTAGGTCACATATGCTCCGTTTTGTTCGATAACGTGTTGCCATTTGGAAGGTAATATCATGATGCCTCTCTCATAGAAGCCCTTGTCCCTATTGGCAAAAAATTGAGACAGTCGATGTTCACAAGCCTCTCTTGACGCGAATTTTGCACCAGCAAACGTGTTCGCCATGGACAGGAACAGATTATAATCACTCGGTGCCAGGTCCGGACTATAAGGTGGATGCATAAGAACCTCCCAACCAAGCTCCCGGAGCTTCTGGCGAGTCACTATCGATGTGTGTGGCCTGGCGTTGTCCTGGTGGAACACAATGCCTCTTCTATTGGCCAAAGCTGGCCGCTTCTGGGCGATTGCTGCCTTCAGACGGTCCAATTGTTGACAGTATAGTTCCGAGTTAAGGGTTTGGCCGTAGGGGAGCAGCTCATAGTAGATAATTCCCTGCCAATCCCACCAAACACACAGCAAAACCTTCCTGGCCGTCAATCCTGGCTTGGGCACCGTTTGCGCCGGCGCACCGCGCTTCGACCACGACCGTTTTCGCGTGACGTTGTCGTAAGTGATCCACTTTTCATCACCAGTCACCAACCGCTTCAGAAATGGGTCGCTTTTGTTGCGATTCAGCAGCGATTCGCAGATGGAAATTCGGTCCATGAGGTTTTTTTACGTTAACTCGTGTGGCATCCTATAGCCAAGAAATTCTAGACCACCGACTATGGAAATCAAGGGTACGACCTAGAAACTCTAGACCACCGTCATGAGAATCTAGAACCCCACCCTGCCAGTTCTGTACCAAACATACGTACAGGTACGTCTGCGCTATCCTTGCTACCTTGGTTCTGTTCCTTCCAACACAGTACAGAAAATGTTGAGCCCCAACACAGAATACAGTCCTCCTGCCGTGGCATGTGCAGCACCAGGAAAGCCGCCTGTAGCCGGAATCTACGTTTTTTCCTTCTAAATGCAGTCAATTTTTCTCCCAGTGTAGGCGTCGATTTTGGACTC
The DNA here is from genome assembly GCA_022664845.1 of Lepisma saccharinum. Classification (NCBI taxonomy): domain Eukaryota; kingdom Metazoa; phylum Arthropoda; class Insecta; order Zygentoma; family Lepismatidae; genus Lepisma; species Lepisma saccharinum. The sequence continues at coordinate 16,572 of JAGDQP010000061.1, forward strand.
AAAGTTGGAAACACTGTATCTCCAAAACTAAGCGAAATTTTACCCATGTTCAAAGAAACTTTTTTACTTGTTTCGATGTCAGAAATCACCTCCCGAAAGTTCCGTCCTTTATTCTGAAATCCTGTGGATATATCTTTATTTAACTTCTGTGAATTTCGAGGTTTCGCCCCCCCCCCCCCTAACCCCCCCCCCCTTGTCCATCTCTGCTTAAATTTTGTTATTCTCCATATCTCACCATTCTCTATCAGATGCACTATGTTTGATTAGGATCTCAGCGAAAACTATCGTGACCCTCCCTTGTGAGGATACGTTGCAAATTAATGTTCTTCCTCCTTTCTTTTGAACAGAAGCAAATAATCTTGTCCTGTAATTTGACGCATCGGCACACACACACTAAATTTAAAGAGTGGAAAATTTCATCTTCCGAGAACGGAAAGAGGGACCACCTTTTAGAGCTAATTTTCATCGGAGAAAATATGAGACATTTCCGTTCAAAAAATATGTGGTCTATGGTAGTTCTTTTTGATGGGAATGTACGCATAATCTTTTTTAGAGGATTTCCATCTATTGAGATTAAGTTTTCATCTTTTGAAACTGAAATCAACGCAATAAAGTGTTGAAAATGTAAAAAGAAGCAAAAGGATGTATTTATTCATAAGTAGTAACAAAGAAAATACTGCTCTTATGAATGAAAAAGCGTAAAAAATAATATCACTTGAGTGAGATTTGAACTCGCTACCTTTCGCCTACTGAACTAACGCCTTATCCCACCAAAAACTAAACAGCCAACTGAGAGACATGTCCTCGAAAAGTACATTTCGTCTCGTCAAGTACTTGAAAAAATGTTTAAAGATTTCTTGTATTAAGAATGTATGTCTTATTCTTGACGTGTTCTGGTATGTTTTTGTTACTGAGAAAAGTTATGAGATTTCTGTTGACATTTTTAACTAAACGCGATTAACTTCAAAGTAGGACTTTGTCTTTCGATAAGTTTTGCAGTAACAAATGGCGGAGAACAAACTTAACCAGTAGCCATGATGCATTGTGAACCACTCCAAAAAGATGAGAAATAGATCTTTCGAATTTGAAGAATAAATTTCGTCAATGAATATCGGAATTCCATCTAGAAAGATCACATTTTCCATCCGAAGTGAGACCGTTTCGTTGAAACCCACTCAGTCGAAAATTCCAATCTATAAGAATGGTCCCTCATTCGCTTAGTGTGCACATTGTTGAGTCAACGACGAAGTATAAATTAGTTTATCTAAGCACTGTATTCATCTTGCAACCAATAAGATCACTCTTATTTTAAAACTGAACTGGAAATAATAATTTCGATTCCAGGAACTGCAAAAAACACTTAAATGACACGCGTTGTGTATACAGTACAATGTCGTATCAACGTTTACTGTGTTTCATTGCTTCAGTGCTTCATGTTCACAATGAAGCTTTAACGTAACGTGTATGCATTTGAAAGGTTTGCATAATTGAGGACTTGAAGTAAATAAAGCACTAAGTGCCATTTTTGAAAACGGACGTATACGTTTGACCTACAACGTATATAAGAATCAAAATCGAAACATTTAGTTCTTCTATTGGGTGTTTGTTTATAAATGGTGAGACGTTGTTTTATTAGGAAATTAAACTTTAAAAGCTGGCCTTTCTCCTTAGTTTGAAAATGGCATTTAGTGTCTTATTTACTTAAAGTCTTCAATTATTCTCATATTTTATCTAATGCTTCACATGTATTCTAACAGGTATACACTCACATTAATTAAAAACGGAAATGGATTTTTTTCCAAGTTCAGATATTGGGCAATCTGGCAACACTGGGTCCATATACGTTACAAGCAAATCATACACATCGTCAGTTTTTTATGTGTCCGGTATTTCCATATTGTGGGAAAACTTAGTGCAACTATCTACCAGTGTTTTATGAATGTGAATGTTCCTTTATTTGGCATGTTAAGTTCACTTGCATGTGTCAAAGTTATAGTAGGAAGGTTTCATGATCTCAAACATATAGAAGTAGACTAGTAAAAAGGGCAAGCCCACTAAAGCCGGAAAGTAAGATTTACAGGTATTGTACGATAGTTCTGCAAAACGTTCATGATTTTCTGATACTCAGTATAGGAATAAAGCATGGTTCCTTTAAGGAACTGCTTTTGATTTTGCTTTGTTCGTCCGTCTGTCTGTGCTGCAGTGCCTATGTGTCAGTGTGTCTGTTGCAATAGCTTCTTACACGATACTGGTATGGTGTATTGGACTGTGGAGTTTACGTCAAATTCTAACGGTTTCTTCTGGATATGATATTTCTTGAGAAAAATGTGAAACTAGACTCTTAAAAGACCAAATTTCCGAAATTTCTTAATTTGAATAGTTTTCCTATTAATATTACACAAATGCTGGAATCTATATCAAACTCGAACATAGTTTTTAAAGACTAAGTTATATTTAAAAATATATATATAATAATAACTGCAAAAAATTTCAAAAATTTTAACTTGAATAAATTTCGTAAAGTAGAATTAGAATTCAAACTATTTTGGAATGCACGTCAAATTAGATACATTTTATTTACAAAATAACATTTTTCGAAAAAAAAATAATAATAAACCCGCAAAAGTTCCCTTAATTTTCAAACATGAATAGCTTCCATTTTTTTGTTTTTCTTTAAAAATATCTTTAAACATTTCAAACTGTTTTGGAATACATGTCGAATTATGAGAATTTAAAAAAGTAAATAACACTTCTTGAAAAAATGAATGTATTCTGCAAAGTGTTAAATCCAGCATTCTATAGAATGCCTAAAATCGAACGTCAAAGTATGAAATGATTGATATTTTATACATTGCCTAGGCATTGTATACTTTGCCGGATTGTCTGCCGACAAAGTATACGCCTAATCCCGCCACCACTGTTTGCGGTGGCATTCGGGTCTTTATTTAATGGTTGCGAAGCACATGAGTGCCGTACACGTCAATAATTATTTCAAGACAGCGTATTGTTGTACGACGTTCAACTTTCACGCCACGGATAGAGGTTCCAGGCTGAGGCTGGAACGCCTCAGCGTTCCTGGAGGTTCCAGGTTCACGCCTCAGGCTGAGGTTCCACAGACACTCTCCTGTCATCCTTTCCCGTTGTTCTTGTATCACCATGTCGGAAGGGAGTGTAGTGCCAAGATAGGAATCACGTCATGCTGACATGCAACGACGGTTCTGCGATGAATTATCTCAAGTAAGAGCCAATGCTGCTAAAAACTGTGTTTTCCTAACCGAAACCAGTTACCAAAAGTTAGTCGAGATGTGAAAAAGGATAAGACGACCATGAAGAAGGAACCACGGGACTATTGGCTGCTGAAACACTATGACGAAATGATGGTCGAGAATAAGACTTTAGTTGATCTATCCTGTTAAAGAAGGTACGAGTGCTATTCAATTTTACGTCGCGGACTCCGAGTTATTTGACATACTCCATAAGGCCCATTTGGCTATTGGTCATGGAGGACGGGATAGGATGTTGAAAGAACTTTCACCCAAGTATAAGAACATTACCCGTCATGATATTGAGCTGTACATTCACCTTTGTGAGCCTTGCCAGAAGAAGCAAAAAGGTTTTAAAAAAGGTGTGGTCAAGCCAATGTTTTTTTCGGAATTCAGTTCCCGTTGTCAGGTCGATCTCATCGATTTTCAGTCCCATCGTGATAGAGAGTACAAGTTTATAATGGTCTACCAAGATCATCTAACTAAGTTTGTAGTTCTCAGGGCTCTGAAATCAAATAGAGCGGAAGAAGTAGCCTACAACCTCATCGACATATTTACGTTGCTTGGTGCTCCAACGATTCTAGTCCGATAACGGCAGGGAATTTGCAAACAATGTGGTAAGCACCCTAAAGGAGTATTGGCCCACCTTGAAGATCGTCCATGGTAAGCCGCGTCACTCACAAAGTCAGGGGAGCGTCGAAAGAGCAAATCAGGACATTGAAAATATGCTGTGTGCTTGGATGCAAGATGAATAAAACTAGGTGCTGGAGTGAGGGACTGCGGTTCGTCCAACTTATGAAAAACAGACCTTTTCATTCTGGGATTAACAGGTCCGAAAATCCTTTCTCTGATATCTGTTGCGTCTGCTTAAAAGAAACCAGCGGTGCTCATACATGTCAAAAGTGTAGCCGAAACGTTCATACCATCTGTGGACATTCTCCTAAAGACGACGATGGCGACGAAGTAGAAGGTTATGGGGTTAGCATTTTGTGCAATGTTTGCTTCAATATTGAGAAAGGAAAGTAAAAATGGAATCGAAATTGAACCTTGAGATTCAGGTCAAAAAAATGAAAAGGGATTCTGACCAAAAAAATCCTCCTGTACCTTTGGGTGCCACTGTGCGAGTTCCGATTCCCGACGTCGACAAAGGGCGGGGTGACTCACGGAATCTGTTGGCAGTTGTTATGAACGTTACGGAAGATGGCTTTTACCGACTTGGAACTGCAGAAAGAATCTTGAAGCAATTCTACGCAAGATCAGTATTCACCGTATGTCCAAAGAACTTAATGAGAATTGAAGACGTTCCTGACCACGAAATACCTCTCCGATCTGCAGCTACTTCTCAGTCCACAGGAAGCGGCCAAGGATTCGTCAGGTGTATGTGCAAGACAAAATGCCAAAATATGAGGTGCCTTTGTGTGAAAAAGAAAATTAAATGCAATTCAAAATGTCACTCTATCCTCCCCTGCTGCAACAAGTAGGTCAGGCCAGTTCTGCTTTGTGTTTTACCGGTAACAATATTCTGTTCGCATTCTTCTTTAAGTCGTGAAATGTATGTACCAGATCACATTGCCAAAATGTAAGGTGTTTTTGTGTGAAGAAGAAAAGTGCGTACTAACTGTAACAAGTACTTCAATCTCAGTTCTGCTTTCATTGTTTTCCAGTAAGAATATTCTGTGCTTTATTTCGTAGTTTTCTTCTTTCAGTTTCAAATGCGTATTAATTAATAAAGGCTTCTCATCTCGTGCCCTTTTAACACTTTGCGTAAATGGTACTGGTCATTCTGTATACCAGGTGTGTAAATATGAAACCGGAATTTGTACATAGACGGCGTTAGCTGTCACTGTGGTTACCGTAAGTAAATTTATGAAGAATTTCTTTTAACAAAATAAGTGACTATTTTAATTGTTAACTATTTCGTATGATATTTCCCAGTCCATCCATCTGATTATTGACACAATTCTATTCGAAACTTTTATTTATAAATGACATTGCAAAGGAGATGTCATTATTTTGTTTAAAATTATATTTAGAGCTGGTATTAATAATATTAGGCACGTCGTTTCTTTCACCGTTTAAAAGTTCGACTGAGGACAGTTTCACTGTCTGGAAAGATGTCCTTATTTTAAGAAATCAATCAAAATATGACAATCCTTTAAATACTCCCAAAATTAGTGCCAGTCCCCTTGTATTTATCATGTGAATTTTGTTTTAGGCATATTATGCTAAGCATATCCAGTCATCATCAAGAATTATGGAGTAGGGTGGATACGTCATTGGGTGGATTAGAAATTTTGTTTCAAAACATGATCCATATGTATGAATTCTGTCTGTATAGAATATCAGACGTTGATTTACTGATGCATTTTATAGTACATTTTCTTGTTATTGTTGCTTATGAGTTTCTCTATTGAAGCTGTATCTAGAAGAAATTATTTTTGTGGGCAGGGGACGAACAGTTGATGAATAAATTGTTCAGGATCTAATGCTCAAAACTGTTATATTAAATGCTCCTATTCTTTTTTATTAATTGAAAATAAGTCAATGTAGGAAAAGGAGCCTGTCGCCAAAATTATATGCATTTTACGTAAATTTGACACCCAGTCAGAACTGATACCCCTCCTCCCCAAAAACCAACTCTTGGGTATGTGCCTGACTGTTCGTTATCTAATATCAATCTTTGTAGTTTTCAAGAAGGCTTAAATATATATATTGTTTTGCTATTGGATACAAATATAACACTTGTATAAAGAGAAACATACTTTATTGTTTCAGACAGTTACTCAGGAGTGATAAATTGGTTTGGAAACGAAAAAAGAAGACTCTAGCCAAGAACTTTAGTGGCTACAGGAGCAACAGCCAATCCTGCATAGCTAGGAGCTGGATGCGCACTGGCTCCAATCCTACTCACAACAGCATTGAAACCGTTGATGCTATCAGCAACGTAGTTCACAACTCGGATGGTACCATCAGGTTCAGCAACGCTGTACTGTCCCTTGGTTATAGGTCCATCACGAACTTCTACTTGGTTCTTATTGTCTCCAGTCAAAGCATCACTTACTCCGTAGCCAAAAGCGTATCGTGGATAAGCCTAAGGAGAAAAAAAAGAGATAAATAAATATTAATATGAGTGCATTTATAACGATGATGATGATGATTAGTTTATCACCCGGGATAGATGTTTAAGACTTCAGTACTTACAATACTGACGCCTCCAAAGCGAGAACTCAGTGAAATGATTTACTCGCCTACTTCTCATGTTTGATATCGCCTAATAACTTATGAAATTTATATCTTGCAAATATAAGACAAAGTGTGGAACAGGATGCGGTTGCAGGAAAGCTGGCCCAAAATGCTCACAAATTTGCGGACAAAATGTCACGGACAATCGTGTACAAATGTACAGAATGTTCTCGGCGAGTCTTCTGATGACAGTAAATCACAAATTGAAACATTCTTTCTAAATGTAGAAAACGATCACATACTTCAGTCAGCGAGTAGCGATATTGAACCCAAAGAAGATTTTAGCTAATGGATACCCAAGACAATTTTAGCGATCCTATTACATCAACTTTCGAAGTAAAAACAAGAAACCGTGGGAAATAATAGATCCGCGTTACTTTACTTTGTGTGGAGTAGGTCTACAGAGGATACCACGCAAAAACATTAAGACTGTTGAAGAAATGAATGTGAAGTGATATAAAATCTTTTGTTCATATCTTTCCCTCTTGAATGCTTATGTACAGTAGAGTCTCTGTAGTCCGACAGTTTGCCAGTCCGAAACAGATCTCTATAATCCGACACGGACCTCTATAATCCAACAGACCCGGTCCCATGTGCACGTACTTCAACGACCCCAGAGAGAAGAGAATATTGAAAAAAAGAAGAGGCAACCTTTGCATAGAAAACCACAGTAGACTACACAAGGTTCGCTCCAAATGTTTGCGTTTTAGACTTGAACGTGGGGTGAGGTAAGGTCTTCTTGTTCTGGACTCAATACTATGTTAGCATTCTGTTCAAATAACATTGTAAAATGTAGAAAAATGATTCTGAATTGATATGAAGGAAGTCAAAATAGAGTCACTTGATTTAAAAAAAAAAAAAAAAACTGCAAAAAAATTAAAAAAAAACTAAAAAAAAAACTTTTTCAAGGTACAAAAAAATAAATCTCTCTTTCCATGGCTGTTTCATCGAAACTATTGGTTCTAAAAAAAAAAAAAAACACTTGCAACAAATATTATGCTCTTTCTTCTTGATAATACCCACTTTTGCGCTAGAATGGAAGGGAGCCGAGATATTTCGAAAAACCAGTTTTCTGATACCATTTTTCCAAGATGGCGGTGCTGGCGAAAATCTGACGGTATTACCAATTTAGTATGTTTTTTAGGTTATCGAAATGAACAGTTTTAGCACGTGTTTAAAACTACGTTACTTAAATGCAATCAACACCCACTTTTTGTTTCCTATTGTCTTGGCTATAACGTCTGACGTGAAGGATAATCTATGCAACTGTAAGTGATCTGTATATGTTACAGTCCTAACAATATTCTAACAAAAGTGATAACCTTTCAATTTTAACTTACATAGTAGTCTATGGCAGGAGCAGCAACCGCCGCATAAGGAGCAACAGCGGCTACAGGGGCAACAGCAGCTGCAGGTGCGAGTCCAGCTATGGGAGCCCCAAAACCTGCCAGACCTCCAACAACACCACCAGCAGTCACTGCCACGGCAGCGGCCAAGACAAGAAGACCCTGAAAATAGAAAGAAAGATTGAATTATCGCTTACATACTCATCGATTTAGTTGTCGAAATGAGTTACGTTAATAAGGTATGTCTGCCTCAAATTAAAACGGCCATAGCATTGCATAATGACAGGGAAGAGACACCACATGAAAGATTTTTAACCGTGAGCTGCTCCTCTGACAGCCCTGTACACATTTACGTGACACTTCAATACTCGAGATACAGAGGTTCCAACTCGCAGTCCAAATTCGACTGTTTATAATGGTTAAAACGCAATATTTGGAATAAATCAGAAAAGAAGCACAAAAGTAAAATGTAGTTTTTGAGAGTTGATTTGTATAAATAAGGTAAATACAATAAATATTGTAAAAGTTAAAATGTGATATCACCTGGTAGTCAGAATTGTCAGCCTGGTATCATATATTTTTTTTTAAACATTTACTAAATATTTGGTATTTTCTAGTGATGATAAACATCACATATCAAGCACAGAATGTAGTGTTTCAAACTGTGAATAAGAGGGGTTCTTATCAAAATGCCAATTTTTAATGTTTAACCTGGTATTATATTCACAGTTTACAACATTGCGTTTTCTTTTTAATATATTATGTTCATCATCACTAGAATAACCGTTCCAAATAGCCAATAGCCGAACGAGTGTTATTTGGAATAAATAAAAGTTGATACCAGGTTGGCAGCACTCAGTACCCGATGACGTCACATTTCCTACTTTTACCCTATACAAATAAAAAATTTAAGTAGAGGGAATAAGGAAGGGAAGAATGATAAAGAGAGAGCAAGAGGAGAAAGTCTCTTTCTTTCTAAGAGAGAGTAGCAGAGAGAGAGAGAGAGAGAGGGAGAGAGAGGGACAGGGAGAAAAGGACACCCTCTTTCCATCACTCTTTTTGACTCTTGTAAGGGGTCGGCCAGAGCCCGGTATACTCTCTCTTTCTCTGTCTAATTTCTTTCTATTTTATTCCTAAAAGGAAGCTTAGCGGGAAGACCGATTGGAGTAAGAAGAAAGAGTAGGAGGTCCACTTTTCCCTTTCTCAGGAATATAAGAATACAGAGACAAGAAAGTGTGTGTGTGTGTGTGTGTGTATGTGAGAGAGAGAGAGAGAGAGAGAGAGAGAGAGAGAGAGAGAGAGGGAGAGATTTCTAAATATATTTTTTCTCATTTCTGTTTCCTTCTTTTTCTCTCTCTCTCTCTAATATATACATTGGACCAGAGAAAATGGTGGTGGCTCTATCTGTCTGGCCTCTTTCTTTTCCATTGCTTTATATTCATTTAATGTACTACACAAAACGTCAATTTTCAGGTCCAAATTTTACCCCCTAAATTTTGGAAATGAAGTGTGGAATTTGATGAATGACAAAAATAAGGTTTGACCTGATTTGGTGTCAGGAATTCAGCTGGGAAGTTTAACTGTCGAATACTCTGTGTCCGAAACCAGAGCTGAAATGGGTCACTTTTTAGACCGGGTCTAAGCTTCGGACGGACCCGGTCGGACTCGGTCACCGGATTTTGAATCGTTGAGGCGGTGAGTCGGAGGGCGAAGCAGAGATTTCATTCTTTCCTTATTATACACTGTTGCGTTCGAACAGTCTTTCCATCTGCGGTGACCAGGGCAGAGGTGTTACTCCCCGGAGTACAAAAAATACGAAGCCGAAAACATATGGAAATAGTAGCATATTCCTGGAAAGTACAAAAATGCCACCGGGTGTGTGCAAATACTCCATCGGAAAGGCTATTCTGAGAGAATTTTCTGTTTCAAGTATTAAATAGGATAAAAGCACTAAAATCTTATAAAACTCTCATAATGAAGTTCCCATACACTTCTCAAGGTATCTAACATTATAACATGGATGGGCACCTAATGAACAAGACCGGTCACTGGGTCAAGATACCGCCACCGGGTTAATTGGGTGAAGATGAGGTCATGGAGTCGTCGAGTTAACTTAGTTTGGTGATTTCGGTCAAGAATGGGTTCCGAGTCAATCGGGTAAAAACCGGGTCAAGTTTCGAATCGGGTCTCCGGGTCATGTATATTCGGGTCAGACCGGGTCACTGGCCCACAAGAAATGACCCGGTTTCAACTCTGTTAGAGACAATAACAAAATGAAAATTTTGATTAAAAACTTTGAAGCTTTACTTACTAATAAAATATAGCTCAAACACGGCACACTGCTAATAGATGTATGTGTTTCTAGTTAATATTTTCATTCAACTGTTATCAGAACGTCCAGTACAGCACTTTTTTCATAGTTTTGGAACACATCTTTGCCCGTATGGGACGGAAAAACAAAATCCAATTTTCATAAAACTTGGATAGAGACTAGTTGCTATGAGCGTAAAATTTTCTTCTGTTTACATACAAAGTTCCATTGTTGTATGTAAAAATAAATTATGATTTTAGCATTAATAAAAATCCTCTGACCCTTATTATAGTATTGAATTGATTTTTGCATTGGATTGTGTCATATTTATAGCCTGTGCTGCAGTCCCAAAACTTTCACAGAGTATACGCTAAGTTTCCTGAAAGTTCAAGTTGGAAATCATGTTTCCATTAACTTCTGGTTCGTATTTACATTAAATATATAGATGAAATAATTTAACTTCTACAATAAATAAATAAATAAAACCACTTGAAACCCAAAAGGTATTTCACCGTATAAGCTCACTGGAGTAATTACCGCATTAAATGAATATCAGCTAAAGTTTATGCATTGTACGTGCCAGAAGGCATACGCTAATGAGTAAGGTTTAAGCAGAGGGTATACGGCGTATACCCTCGACTACAACCCTGATTATAGCCAGTATCATGATAACTGATGAGTGTCCAGATCGGTGGCAGTTGTATATGACCCGAAGTTTCTGTGAAAACGAAACGGTGGTAATTCGTCATTGCCTTCCATTGGACAGAGATAATATTTCCCCCTGAAAATAGAGTCTACCATCCCGAACTCTTCTCACCGGAAATCGAGCCCAGAACCTCTTGATTGCAAGGCGACGAGGAAAACTCCTCAAGTACCAGGTAAAAAAATAACAAAACGGTTATCTTGTAACAGTATTTTTTCTATCTAAGTCTGAGATGCCTAAAGGACATAAATCAATTCAATTCACTTGTTTAGTGTAATACTACACGCATGGTAGGTGTACAGGGAAACAAGTTAACCGAAAATGGTGTTTTCATACGGTAATAATACAGTAGACGTCCTCTTAACCGACCTTTCAGCTGAGGAAGAAAATTATTTATTTCTTCTAAAATACAATATTTTCCTTCCTTAAATACGTATTTTAAAGATATAGGCTACAATTATTTAGTTAAAACAGATACTATGATATAGAAAATACATGTGTGTGTGGCTTTTTCTGCTCATCCTGTGATGCATACTGTATGTGTACTGTATCCTCGAAAGTTTAGGTATGATGTTCTTCGTTGAGCACTCCTACGAGGAAGAAAACCTTATTCGAGGTATCAACTGAAATTCGCCTTAAAAAAACGAGGAAAACCCTGCAAAATTTTAGGATGGATGGCAACAGGACCCAAATTCTCGTGTCTACTGAATGTCGATCGTAAGTCCGTGATCACAATCACTGGATTTCGTGAGAAGTTGGTTTTCAACTGTTAAAATCTTATTTAAACCTTGGATGGAGCCTACTGATTTGTATAACGTGAGCTCCGAATCACGTCGTCGTGTGGACCCAACACGATTTGAACACAACCTCGCGCACAGAAAGCAAGCGTGCTAATTTGGACAAACCGGGTCCCATTATTTTCATACTCACGACGAAGTTAAGAGTTTTTATTTAAAGTAAAGGCCATGAATGTTATGATTTAAATCTTCTTCTTCAATTAGCTTATTATTATTATTATAAATTAGACCTAATGTAAGATTTCAGAATTAAGTTAAGTGTCCTTAATTAAACAAAGACTAACTTGTCAAAGAAGTTTACTGAAGAATATTACTTGATAACACACCTCGTCCCTTTTCTTCTTGCCTTCGTTTGTAATGACGGCGAGCTACTGTGGATCCATCTGTTCTGATGACTATATCCTTTATAAGTTATCCCTTACACCCTAATTGTTCGGATAATATTAATCAGAGGGAAATTCTGTAAATATTATCTCCCTCGAATATAGCAGTGAATAACACACTGGTATAGAGCTGCTATCTTTGCCTCTCTTCTCGCTAATAGGTATTTGTACAAAGTCAATAGTAGAATCGTACTTGGAGACATCTCTGTACTAAGCATTTTTATATACGAAAAGTACATTTAAGTAATAAGTTAGAAAAAACAAAAGATTGAATGTTGTACTTACTGCGAAAGTGTTCATGTTGGAGCTTCTATTCGATGCTGTTGCTTCCTGAAGACAATTGTGTAGCTGAAGCAGTCGCTTTATATATGTTTTCCATGCATATTAAATATAAGTAGCATTTCATTGCATTACTAATTACCATAATAAACAGTTAGGAATTTTCTTTTAATACGCTTGAAACATACATAAATATTCATTATGAAGATGTAATGGATTTTTCTCTGCATTGTTTTCAGATTTGTTGCCTATCTTGTGTTAATGGTATGATTCACATGCAGAATTAAATCTGGTTTATTTTCAAATCACTCATTTCAATAGCTTTGATCAGGTTTGCAAATTGATCTATGCACACAAGGATAACAATTGAAAACTCATGTTGGGGTAAGAAATTAACCTTTAGCGGACCGAATAATTTTACAATATTTTCGCAATTAAGACTTCTTTTAGAAGAGCATTGCCCCTTAACGAATTGCATTGTGATTAAGCAGAGATTTAGGAAATATATACTTTACTTTCTTGTTAGTGTTCCTTACCGCGAAATGAAAAAAAAAAAAAGATTTCTTTTAAATCATGCCACAGTATAATCCTGACATCTCTATAATGCTGACATGCATATATTTTTTTATTTTTTTATTTTTCGAACTCCTGAATGTAATACCTGACTTCTAATGCACGGTATTCGTGTACCAGTGTAACAACGGGTCCCTTAAAATGAAGGACGTTCAAAAGAAAGTATGAAAGAAGGACAATAATAACGTAAATGAGGATTAAAGATGGTCCTAGAAGATAACCATAAGGATATAATAATTATCAAATTAACGAAACTGCTATGTGGAAAATGGAAAGTGGGCGTCTTAGTGACTGTTTACCTTCCAGCAATTATCTGTTTTAATTATTATTATTTAAAAGTGACACACAAATCTAGCTTGAAGAAAGGGACCTCTACTGTCAACAACCAGTCCTCGTGGTCCGGTTAGTGTGTAAGGTTACCAAAGTCAGTGACTTCGGATATGTATTGGAGAAGCAAACTGCTCCGATCCCTGTTACCGACAATCCTGACTAACCTTTTCCTTACGTTCACCGGGTGAATATCAGAATATTAGTTAGGCTAAGGCACTGAATTTCTTTCTCATGAAAAGTGCTCACTGATGGATATAATTTCATGAACCTAAGGAAAGCATAGATGCTTGTTCAGTCCATATAATATAACATTGTGCTGTGTTCTTCCAAGGGTATTCCTCTGAATTTGAATAATCACCAGGCTTTGACGTCTCACGTCATGAACAAAATGCTTTAGTTCTCTTCTCTTTTTTTTTTTTAAAGAATGATGTTACATTTTTCTCAAAACGTCGGGGG
>JAGDQP010000061.1:30655-60937 GCA_022664845.1 Lepisma saccharinum
ATCAAGTGAATCTTTAATTTGAGCTAAGAATCAGATCTTATATGAAGAGCTTACTTCCAAAGTACAGCGAGGACGTTTGGCAACGCAACGCAGCGCTGGTTGGCCGAGCTCACGCTTGACTCACTTGTCCCCGTCCGCCATTCGAGTCGTGTGTTTCCCATGACTTAGCGTCTAGCGGTTTAGTGATGAAAATATTTTGTATTTCTTTCTACGAATTTTATATATACTAACAAAAACCTGGTTCTTCCACACTTCCGACATGTCCTGGTATTCAAATATGTGAATCAAAATACTTTAAAATTAAAACTTAACCGATGGCCCGAACTGATGACCAGCAGCAGGATCCGAACCTCATTGCCTTCTCATTGACGATCCTTGCGTTAACCTATCTGGATTCCGTTTTGTATTAATTAGTGAAGATAGTCTGCCACAGATTTAAACGTACAGTGAATTTCAGCACTTGATCACTTGAAATGTAAGCATTTGCATTCCGACTGAGAATTATGTTCATGTTCGTAAATTATTCAGTTCTTGAAATACATTAATTTACTACAGGTATTAGAAAATTCTGTCAAACATATGCAAATCAATGACACTGACGGCCTGAGCCAAAGTTGCCTGAAGACCTTTAATAAAATACAATTCAATTCAATCAATGACGCTGACCAAACGTTTCAAAAGAAAATTTCTAGGGCCTATTGATCCTCCACAATACAAGTTTAAAGTCTTTCACTGAGAATTAAGCAAGAGACCACGTTTGTCGAGAGATGCAAATTACTGCAACATAAAAAAATAGAAGATAGAAACTGTATGAAGATAAGAAACATACCAGAATGCAGATTAATGTAGATAATTGACAGAGTAACCTGTCACTGACGCAACAAGACAACCTTTTGTTCAGAGCTCACTACGTGGTAAGAAGAGCAGAAGGCAAATATACGGTAAATAGCGCATTTGCTTCTAATGAAATTTTTTATTCTTATCATTTTTAAGAGTGTGAAATAGAGTTCTATGTATTTTTCCAAACCTGTTAGTGATCACTTTTGTATTTCGTTTCCGCTTTGGATAGTTTCAGATTCGACTTTCGAACAATATATGATATGAAGAAAATTCAAGATATCAGACAAGATGAAGGTAAATTATTGTGTTGAAAAGTGTTCTTCTTAAATTGTATCGGGATATGCAGAAAGGTGATATGTGACAGAAACAAAATTTAAACGGAGACAATACATTGAGTAGCTCTTACAAATGCAAATGTGAAAGGAAACAGAGAAACACGTTTCATTCTTACATTCAATGACAGTAGATTTGATTGAATTTAGTTCCTAATTTAGCACACAAATGCATTTAAATTTAGCACACATCATCTTTATGCAAATTATCATTTTTTCCTTATAGTATTATTGTACTTAATTGCTGAAAATGGAAACAAACACCTTGTGTGGATGATAAATAATCAATATCAGCAGCTGACCTTCAAGCTTGAGGATTTACCATGGTTTCCCCTCGATTTCACCAAGTAAATTGTCAACATGGTATCATTCTTCAGCTTACATCCTGGCCAACTCATTCCCTCATCCTTTTCCCGCTGAACCATATGATTAAAAGCCATAAATAAATTCAAAATCAAGTTCAAATAAAACGTAATAAGAATTAACCAAAACCAACCAAAATAATGAACTATGATGGACTATTTACTACTACAGTGCAAAATATAAAAACAAAATGAATCATTATTACATCTTCACATATAGCAATAAAGAATGTTTTGTGCGTACAAACACGCGAACACTGGTTTAGAGCGCTCTTCAATTTCATCCATTTCCATTCGGATTTCTGTCTCTGGATGTTGTAGGGTACTGCAAAAGCTGCTTGCAAAAGACTTTCACTGGAACACATTTTTAATACTTAATTAATATCAATCATTTTTTTAATTCCAATCCGAATTCTAGCTTTGTAAGCTTCTCCTGTTGGCAGGTAGATAATTAAGGCACAACCTTTCAATGTAATCATACTGTATGTTATAGTAGGCCATCAATACTAAATCTTGCAATAACCTTTTCCTTCATATTGATATGATAGAATTTACTTATTTCAAAGGACACTTTTTCCCCTCCTAGACTATTTCTATCATATGATGTCTACTATAGACAATTTCGCTTATACACTGTGGCCTCTCTCATGATGTAAAATCTATTATTCCTTCCCTTGATATTCGTACCACAGAAAACAACTAGAATTTGATGATCTTACACTGTCGAGCTTGCTGATCAACTTCGTCGCCCATAGCCTGCTCGACGAGCAAACTCGACAATGTAATAGCGCCTTCTCTGGTCGAGTTTGCTGATCAGCTTGCTCGACGAGCTTGGGCAATGCCAGCGAGATGGGCCTGCAATGTACAGTGTGACTACAATGTACAGCACAACACATTTGTAACATTTTCAAACGATTTAAAATGGTCAATTCTCTGCGAAACAGCTGTTTTTCCAGCAAAGATAGCTATTTTGGAGCTTTCATCTGATATGCACTTCTCATCTCATTAATAATTTTCTCTTCCAATAAGAAAGACTGAGAAGCCAATACTCGGTGTAGAAGACCTCTAAATATGGGGCCAGTCAATGTGGTGGAAATGCCTCGTCCCTTCCGTCTCATTGCTTCACTCCCTTCGCCCATCAAGCAGTCTCATGATCCCTCTATTCTATTCTATCTTTATGATTGAAACCTTCCCCACACATATACAAAAATGTAAAAATCCAAACTACCGAAAACTACCAAAAAAGTAGTAAGGTATAAAGACAAATGTGCGCCTATTCGGATGGAATAAGGCGAGGAACTGAGTCACCGTTCCCATCTGAATGGACACTAAGCAAGCGAGGAGCCAGGAGTGGTAGGGGACTCTTTCCCAGGTAGGCTTACTACTGCTGAAACATTCCTCTAATGTCAATTGGTCGAAATTTGTTTATTTTGTCAATTCGAACCTGACTACTTCTGCATCCTATTTCAGCATGACTACTTCTGTTTCACTTGCATGTACAGTTATTGGACAAAATAATGGAAACACTTGTGGAAGTCGGAACATTTCGTAGTAATGTGGTCTTGATCCACCTTTAGCAGGCAATACAACTTGAACTCTGGACGGAATAGACCGATACAAGTCCTGAATAGTGACGAAGTGGAATTTGAAGCCATTCTTCATGCAGCACAGCCTTCAGCTCAGGTAGAATCGAAGGAGGTGGAAATCGACACCGAACCCTGGTTTTCAAAACAGCCCACCGAGGCTCGATAATATTTAAGTCTGGGGACTGCACGGGCTAGGAAACATGTTGAAACTCATCAGTATGCTCGTGAAACAACTCTTGAACAGTTAGCGGTGTGAATTGGGGCATTATCATCCTGGAATATGGCATTCCTGTCTGGAAATCAAGTTTGCACCATTGGGTGGACCTGGTTACCCAAGAGTTTTCTATACGATGCTGCTATGTCCGAACCGTGTAATGCGACAATGCCGACTGCCGAATACCATGTATGATATTATGACCACAATAGAGCCGCCACCATGTTTGATAGTTGGGTGGAGACAGTCCACATCGTATGCTTGACAGGGTGTTTGCCAGACAAGCATGCGTCCTGTGGTGGGGAAGAGGGTAAAGGTTGACTCGTCCGACCACACGACACATTTGCCAGTCCTCCAACGTCCAGTTTTTGTTGGCATTGAACCATGCACGTCACCTTCGAGCATTCTTGTATGTTATTAGGGACTTGGGAATCGCAACACGACCATGAATGCCTAATTTATGCAATTTCCGCCTCACTGTTTTGGATGACACTGGAGTGTTTAAGTGCAGATTAAGTGCTGTAGTCTCCTTCTCGCTAGTTGTTTTCTTCTGCGACTTCAGAATCCGCTTCAAGGCCCGGCGGTCTCTATCCTGTAGCTTCTTTCGACCACTACTGTGCTTCGCCAATCCTGTTTTATCGTGTGTATGCGGTCATGACTTTCGAGACCATGCCTTGTGATACACCGCATCGCTATGTTGCGCACAAATGCTCCAACAAGACGGGCAGCCACAATTAGATCTCTTTGAAACTCCGTCAAATCGGACATACAGGTCACTCACCACAACTGCACAACGTCCACACCACACTGCCTTACTCTACTATTAGTCCACAGTCCATCCTACCGGCAAAAAACAAGAGACGGTTGATTTACAAAGTGCTCAGTGTTACCAACCACACAGTTACAATATGTCCCACTTTTGATAAGTGTTTCCATTATTTTGTCCAATATCTGTAGTTACGTACAAACTTTGAAATAAAAGTTTTTTTAACACTTCTTGTATCTTAGTTACTAGCAATAATCATAAAGGAATTTAACATTATTGTGTTAAATAAGTACTTAAGTAGTGTTGGAATATGTATTGACGATACCTACCTAGATTTAAAACATTACATTTGCACTGTTACATATATGAACCGCTTACTGCAGAAAGGCAACTAGTCCAACATCTACACATTTTCTTTCTTTGACGATTACGGTTTTGAGTGGGTCAATTGATCGCTCACCACAGAAAGGAAACTTGTACGCACGACAGTATAGGCCGTGTAACGTCTTCAATTTTCTGTTTACTGCAGATATTAAACTACTCCGGGACAAGATTTTGGTCTCTCCTGTAGAATTAGGAACTATAGACATGTTGCCTTTCTGCAGTAAGTTGTTCATATTTTTTTTTCTTTTTGACATAATTTAATTATTTATACTTCCACTTCACTGAATTGGTTTTGTCACTTCTTTGTTGTCATTTTTGATCGGAGTAATAAGTAAATAGGATATACGTAGGATAATAATACACTTAACATGAGTTGATTGACATTTTCTAAAGTACAGGAAGAGAAGAAGTAGGGTAGAGGTTATATCCTTTCACCGACACTTCGGATCTTAAAATACGAGGGTTGTGCATTTTTAAATTCTACCTTTTTTGTAGTTTGTAGGGGATTGAAAAATTAAGAGATCTATAATTGCGCACAGACTAAAAAAAAAACAAACAATAACAGTTCATATCACAGAGTGTTTCGTCTGAGAAAGGTGTTGATAGAACACCGAACCTGTAATGCTTACTTTGTTGTTTTTTTGTCAGTCTTTTTAATTAATAAGAGTTCATAGTATGTTCTTATTGTATATAATTTCAGTTACATTTTATATTTTACTATTAGTAATCCCAACATCTCTATCATCTTGTCCCACTTGTTTAAAAAAAATAAGACTTGAGAAATATTGAACTTTAAATGAAATCCTGGTCACAAAAAATCCGAAACTGTTTTGTCATATTTAGCGCTGTATTTTAAGTAATAATCAATTATCCTAAATATCTGTTTACCGGACACTATCAACCAAGGGCTCCGATCCGGAGGGAGGGGGGCTAGAGGGACAGGTCGCCTAATGGGGGGGGGGGGCAAATGATAAGGTAAAGTCGGTTCTCCTATTTCTACAGTACATGGTCATTCGCTTTTCTCTTCTACTAAGCTTATCTTCCTTTGGCAAATCTATTTAATTGAAAAATCCCTCCCTGAAACTCGTGTGCTACAGTACTTATATAAATTACATAACGTCTAATACCCCTCCCTTGGCTAAAGGAGTTAATTCGTGCATTTTTATGTCGTTTCTGGAGTTTCGTGCATAAAATCGATAAAGACCATTTAGTAAAAAAAGGAAAGAAAAGAAAAAGGAAAGATAGAATGAAAGAAAAAATGAAAACGTAATTTTCTGTCGTTTAAGGATCATTGATTATTAAGGATCATTGATATGACATCGTGATTTTGTCATATACAAACGTCATTTAAGAAAAAGGAAAATATACAAGAAAAATAAGCGACAAGAAGAACTCACACAAAATTAGGAGTAGACATGCACTGGAAATATATCCTTCAAACTGCTGTTTGGGTGCAATTATTGTTTACCGTTAATACCGTAATTTTGAGTTGCTAATACAACATATAGATAGGGAGACTGTATACAACGGTTAAAAAAAAGGTATTTGGACAAGTTCAACAAAGAGGAAGACAGACAGTATCACACCTAAAACATGGCCCATTTCGAAATCTCTTGACCTTTTATGATAATTTGGATGCTTTAGATAGAATCCTATAGAAATAACTACCACTCTATACACCTGTAAGGTAACAGGCAACGAAAGAGTGACGACTACGTAAATTCAACGCAAAAAAGTATTTGGACAACCCCATACTACTCTCGAAAGAAATTTTCTAGGTATCCTTTTGTGTTCAAGAGCAGTCTACGTAGTGTATTGAAGCAATCCACACCGCGTCAGGCAAGCCAAGATTGTTGGAAAGCCATGCTTTATAGTTGGAAACATAATAAAGAAACGTAAACACAGAGCAATTACTACGGAATAGAATCCGTTCTGGCCGACCAAGAAAACTAACTGCTCCGAATGAAACTTACATTCTTCATTCTGTGAAAAAAAAACCTCAAAGAATTAGTGCTAAAGATTTGGCTACTTCACTCGCCTAGGATATGTAAGTTAATGTTAAACCACAAACAATCCAAAATTCATTGAAAAAATGGGGATTTAGAAGATGTGTATCCAGGGTATGAATATTGGCCACTCCATTAGTAATTACACGACCCCAAATTATAACAGACCGCCCAACATTCTTACCAGTTGAAGCAATGTTCTGCTTTCTGAAAACTTCATTCTTCTTACACCACACGTCCTGATATCCATCACTTCAATACACATTTATCTTAGTCTAATACTAGAAAAAAAAAATCGAAAATTCCAGACACTTATATTGATATTTCTTGGAAAATTAGAACTTCTTCTTTCTGCTTTCTTGTGATATGTATGTTTTGTTTCTGGCCACACATCTTCTGAATCCTTTTTTTTTGTACACATCTGTAACATTAACTTGCACATCCTAGGCAAGTGAAGTAGCCAAATCTTTAGCACTAAATTTTTTAGTTTTGTTCACAGAATGAAGAATGTAAGTTTCATTCGGGGGCAGTTAGTTTCCTTGGTTGACCAGAACGGATCCCTAATAATTGATCTGTTTTATGTTTCTTTATTATGTATCATACGGTGGAGCATGGTTTTCCAACAACCTTGGCTACGTCTCAGTACCTTTTACCTTCCGCACGAAATTTGATATTAAAGTGAGTAGTTCCAATGTTGTTTAACTCACTTTGTTCCCCATACTGCTTCTTTATGCCTGACACGGTGTGGATTTCTTCAATACACTACGTAGACTGTTCTTGTACACAAAAGGATACGTAGAACATTTCTTTCGAGAGTAGTATGGGGTTGTCCAAATATTTTTTAATGAATTTACGTAGTTGTTACACTTTCGTTACTTGTTACCTTACAGGTGTATCGAGTAGTAGTTATTTCTGTACAGGGTTGAAAAAAAATCACGATTTTTTACAAACGAAAATCATTTTTGTTGATTTTTTTATTTAAATCATTTTTTTTTTATTTAAATAACTGGCGGCACTGAAAAAGTTACTAAGTTAGTATTTTCTTTTCAAACACCTTAACCGGTAAAAACTAAAGCAAAATTCACAAATATGTGGTGTTCGCTGCAGAAGATAGCTATGGAAAATAGGCAATTACAACAACTTGTAATAAATTTTGAAAAGGAAGGAAGATATGGCGTTACTTACTTATGATATATTTTACAAAGAAAGTTAACATGTAGGAAACTTTTATGTTACTTTCGTCGATACACGATGAATTGTTTCAGATTGGTATAAACCGTAATTAAGTTCGAAAAAGAAACAATTTACAATGTTTTTATTCATCAACTTTTCTTCTGAAATGACGTCTGTGCCTTAATTTCTTCCTAAGCAATTGCAAATTTTATAATCACAATTGCTTCTTTTCTCCAGGCTATATATATCTCCCTAACGAAATATTCTAGGATTTAAGTTTACTAAGATAAACTTTAGTTCATTTCACTTGGTTTTCAGCCCTCGAAATTGCACTATCCATTGGGAACCCCCCATGACAATATTCCATAAAGTACGAGAGCTATTTTGTAACCACGACCGTTTAGTGGTAGGGCGCTTATCTCTGGTCCGTGGAGTTCCCGATTCGATCCCGGCTCATGACTAGTGGTGAACAAAAACTGTGTGCATGTGTTTTCTCAGCGTTCTCTCTTTTCCTCCCACTTTCTTCATTCCACCAATTCTCCCATCAACATCAATTCGGTTTGATCCAAAGTTGCCTAAACAAAATTCAATTCAATGAGAGCTATTTAATGCAGTTCAATCAATAGAGGATACTCAGCTTTGCATTTTCATCCTTCAGCATACACATAGGTAAAACAAATTGTAAACTCATAATGTGAATTGTGTCCCTACGTTCTCTTCTAATATTTTGCCAATCAAATAGTTCGTTAAAGCTTACTTATGATTCAAATCAAAGAATGATTAAAAAATACTGCACTTTATTCCAACTTTTTAAATAAAAATATCTACTTTTTATTTAAATCATTGATTTGTTTTAAAAAATCATCTGATTTAAATCATGATTTAAATCACTTTGATTTAATTCAATGAACCTGGTTTCTATAGCATCCAATTTACCATAAAAGGGTAAGATATTTCGAAATGGACCACGTTTTGCGTGTGATACAGTCTGTTTTTCCTCTTTGTTGAACTTGTCCAAATAATTTGTCCAATAAAGCAGTAGCGCGGCGGAGGAGTGACCGGGCCCGGAAGACTTTAGAAGTTTTTGGCCCAAGCCCGGCCCGGCTCGATAAGTTTTAAAAATTCTTGGCCCAAGCCCGGACCGGCCAGATAAATTTTAAAAAATTTTGGCTAGAGGCCCAATATTTGTATCTGGTATAATAATAATAATACATACAAGCCTATGTGAGTGTTTAACAATGTGATGCGCTTAGATTTGTTAGTCATTTTAATTTCATTCTACAGGATTGCCGTTTCGATTTATTTCTAACACAAAGGATAAAATTCATCCTTTCGCTTTGAACAGTAGAATTACTTGTAGTCGCAGGTTTCTTAAATCCAGCAAAGAAGTAGCTAGTCAAAATATAACATTTATTTACAAAACAAATTTTCAGAGATTTGACCCCACCCGCAAGACCTACATTTGCACGGTATTTAACACCGTATTAGACTGCAACCCTGACTTCATCCACCATTTATTCCTGCAGGTCGCTGAAGTGGAGAGAAGAACAAAGAATGCGGTTTCCTTTCATTTTTATAAGACGACAACTCTGACTGTTCACCCCCTGGGATTCGGTGGTTGGATTGACCATATTCTGGTATTGACACGGACTATCAGAGGAAGCTTCAATACGCATACTGTCTTTTGTTATTTATTGAGGGAAGGGCATGCAGTTACTCGTGTGACGGCCGACTGGGGTCAACGTCCCGGTGAACTACTAATCCTCTATAGCGAAAGTGGAGCCGCTGGAGCCCGACCTGAAGAGAAAGCAGTGTTGTCCCAAGCTAGACAAGCCCAAAAAAATAGCGATGCTGGCTCGCTCAAGTCCGGCCCGCGGGCCTCTGGTCTAGCGCGGCCCGTGCTGGTCTCTATACGTGCCTTCTTATACTCTTATGGAGCAACAAAACAGATATCTGAATGCTCCCCCACCACAAAGTTACACACAAATCAGCGCCCTTTCTATCAACCCCAATTGATCCGTTTAATCGATGCTCTACGGTATATCCTCTTGCTCCCCTTTCCTTGTATTATGAGTGCTGTATTATGTAATGATCTCATATTGTGTACTGTATTTTGTAGGTAAGCTGCTCACAGCTCGTCGATGATAATAATACTAATATTTTATTAATCATATTTATACATACTTGATAAAAATAAGTTGTACCTCTGTAATGTGTTTCAGAAATCATCTGTGAGTGTGAAGGACATATTTAATCTTGTTTTCGTTCGTTTTTTTTTTCTAAAAAAAGAAAACAATTAAGATAAGAACTGTTTCTTCCTCGGAGAACGAACATAGCTTGGTTTAAATTTAATTTCTTGTCTGTTGCAGCCCCTCTGGGAGATGTAAGTCGATAGTAATTTTCCATTCTGTACACCTTTCCTCCTCTGAACTTCTTTTCTCCTAATTGCAGATTTTAATTAATGTTCTTCTGTCCAAAGTATTTTTTTTTCTTTAAAAAAATGCAAACAAATGGAAAGCATTTAAAGATTCAAATGAATCATTTTCTTTCCTTTAATTACTTATGTGTACAAACAAAAGAATACCACAAAGAAATTAATATTCCTTTTCTTTCTTCTTCTTCTTCTTAATACTCATATTTTAATTCTTTAACAGTACAGTAAGCCTTTATTCTTTCTTTCTTTCTCACCATTGCAACTACAATCTTTGTGCAATTTACGTTCTGTCAAGAAAGTACCGGGAATTGTACATTTACAAAGTCCACTTAAAGGGAGTGTTGAATTCTTCTTGTCGCTACGTTAGCACAACTGCCCTCTATGCTCATGCGGAGTTTGAGCGCCATCTGTCATTTAGTTTGTTTACAGTACTCCATTTGTCAGTTCATCTCAAGTGTGTGTGTGCTATGTTTACAATGGATAAAAATATCGAATAAAGAATCTGTTTTAAATATTGCATTGCAAATGGAATTTCGTGTACTGAAGCGCTGAAAATGTTACATAAGGCTTACGGTGAATCGACTTTATCAAAAACACGTGCGTATGAGTGGTACAGTGCATTCGAAAGCAGTCGAGATGTGGTGGAAGATTTGCCTCGCTCAGGTCGACGATCAACGTCTTCAACTGAACTTAACATCGCTAAAGTAAAGGAAATGTCGTTTAAGTCTGAGAGAGATAGCCGCTGAAATTTCTGTATCTCACGAATCAATTCGTACTATTTTAAACGATTGTTTTTGCATGAAACGCGTTGCCGCTAGACTAGTGTCGAAATACCTGAATTTTCTGGAAACACTCAATCGTGTAAGAGTCGCTGAAGACATGCTAGAACGAGTCAATTCCGACCCCACATTCATAAAACGCATTGTAACTGGTGATGAGACATGGGTTTACGAGTTTGACATGCAAACCAGTCAACAAGCTTCTTAATGGCGCCTTCCAACTGAGCCGAAACCGAAAAAAGCAGGTCAAAGTCGATCAAAAGTGAAGGTGATGTTGACAGTTTTTTTTTTCGATTATCGCGGTGTTGTGCACTCGGAATTCTTGCCAGTAGGTGAGACAGTAAATAAAGAATATTATCTGAGCGTTATGCGACGTTTGAGAGAGCGAATTCGTCGAAAAAGACCAGATTTGTGGAAAGAAATCTCATGGATTTTGCACCACGATAACGCACCATCTCACAAGGCTATCATTGTGAACAAATTTCTGGCCAAACACTCAACAAATCTTAGCGAACAACCACCATATTCCCCTGACATGGCTCAGGCCGACTTTTTTCTCTTTCCAAAACTCAAATTATCACTTCGAGGCACACGTTTTCAGTCGATAGCAGACATCAAAGAGAATTCACGGCGAGTACTGAAGTTGATTCCGGAAAATGCGTTTCAAAAATGTTTTGATGATTGGTTTATTCGTTGGCATAAGTGTATTGTTTCAGAAGGGGACTACTTTAAAGGCGATACAATAAATTTGGATGAATAATGCATATTTTGTGTTTTATTGACCAATTCACGGTACTTTCTTGACAGAATGTATATGAATTTAAAATAAATTTCATCATTAGTTTCCTGTTTAAAGTGCTGACTTAGAGATCGGAAGGTCCCGGAAACGACCCCAGCAACCGCTTATCCTGGCTGAGATTTTTTTCAGGATTTTACCTCAATCACACCACGCGAATCCCGGCCAACTATATTCCAACACTGGGGTATAAGGGATGCTCTGAGCGCATTCAAATGCCAACCTCACTTCCTCGTAGTGCACCCTGGAAACTGCAGTGCTTGCAGGCTAACGAGGCTCTGGCGACTGGCGGCACCAGGATAAACATGCTACAACTGTTATTTTTTAAATTTATATATATATATATATATATATATATATATATATATATATATATATGTTTTAACTTAACAGCTACAGATCGACGTGACACAGATAAGGGGCTTCCCCCGTATCGGGACGGGCGTAAGCCATAGTGCTGTTACCGTCCATACACTTAATTTTATCTTATCTTACCTTCCAACACCCTTTCCAGCACCCTACCCCGGTCTGAACCTGAAATGCCTAAGGGTCATAAATAAAATTAAAATTTCTGCTTAGAGTGCTAGGCATTTCAAATAAGCTTAACTCTTAAAAAATACACTGAAAAATTGGTCGTTATGAATTGGACGGATGTTCTAGCAATAACACTACCACGGCACGGCCAGTTTTCTGTGTACATAGTACATTCCTTGTTAGCTATTAAGAATATATATTAACCAAGCAAGTTCAAATCTAAGCAAGCAACATTAAATCTTGAATATTCGCCGAGCAGTTTTCCACAGAGGCCCTGAAAGACTGAAAGACATCTCTATTATAGATAGCAGCTTCCATTTAAACATGGAGTCTACAAATAAAGTGGCATCTGTTCGATTAAATCACTTAACAACATAGCACCAACCGCTACAAGATCCCTACGATGTCCGTGTGTATATATATACATACTTTACTGAAACGATGTATTTAACTGACTAACGAAAAGTGGGAAAGAGGAACCCGTTTAGTGTTCGACAAAAAATTGATAAACCACTAAAATAACATATTACAGTCTTGTCTAAGTAACAATAAAATATAAAATAAAAACATATAATTTAGAAACTTACCTAAATTTAAATAATGTGTCAGCCGCAATTTCTCTGGAACAGGTACCATAAAAAAATATAACTTTCTTTCACTTTCACAATTTTTAGCACAGTTCAAATTTCAACACGAACACACTCTTCATTTCTGTACACAGTTTAGTTTACAATAATAGTCAAAGTTCTCTACTCTACGTTATTTTATTTGCAGTGTTGGCATTTACGTATTTACAAATTTAAATGTAGGTCCACAGTTAGTTTACTGTTCTATTTTTTTTTAACGTAAGAAACTGACCAACTACTTAACTGACAACAACCTTTTGCGTTTCTTCGTGTTCAATACTCAAAATTGCCAGGTTACTTAAACTCAAATCTGGGAGGCAACTGATAAGGCAAAAATTTTCCTCAGCATGTAAATTAATACTTCTCTGACGTTTTTCTTTTCACTTATTTACTTTTTTCCTAGTTATGTTCTAAAAGATATTACTTGGTCAGGCAGTGATTTTGAGAGGTCTGCTGAATATTATTATTATTGTATCATTATTTAATTTTGTATCATTATTACAGTATCAATCATTAAGAGGTTATCGAATCATTAAGGCGTCTCGTAAAATGTCTCGTATCGTATCTCGGAAAATGCAAGTACAGTTTTTGAATTTGTTTAAAAATTTATTAACTTGGAATAAAATATTTACCTTCGAAATGTAAAAAAAAAATGTATTTCAGAAGTGGGGAAGATTTGTCTTTAGATTGTACCGACCATATTGACAAATATTCATCTCTTGGTAATTCATTATTTGTTCAGTCGAAACTAAGGAACCGTTCTGGAAAGATTGTGATCGTGTTGAAGTGAGACCAGTTTCCAGTTTGTTGTACTCTTTCGAAGGAGATTGTCAATTGTTGAGGAAGAATATTCGGGTGACTTTTTAAATGATCCTGAATATATACAGCAACCAGACGTTCAACCTTCGTGTTCATCGTCTGCATCTACTTTGAATACACAATATAAATTTAACAGATGTATGAGTAAATTTGATATTTTTTCGAAATTCAAAAAGAACTAAAATCTTCTAATAAAATGGCAACATGCCTAAAAAGAAACAGACAAAGACAGAAGCGAAAGTGACTCAGGGATCCACCACAAAGTTAAAACGACACTTGATGCGTTCCCACCGAAAGGAATATAATATTTTATATCCTGATGAATCTATAGTTCCTGCAAGATCGAGCACCTCGATCATTTTTTTTTTTACTTTTAATTTAGTAAATGAGTAATTGTTGTGTTTGGAGGCAGTAGCGTTAGATGGGAATTTCTCAGAGGAACATTTTTTTTTAAACGATTCTTCCTTGAATCTCGAAAACTAGACATTTTGTAAATTTACTCAACGGCAAAGCTCTGTTTTATTATTGCTAAATTAGATCCTGAAAATTATAGTAATGCCTAAATTGCGTCCGTTGTGCGAAAAGAATTAAGATGTTTGAATGTCTTTTAAGAAATATACCCTTGGCAGTTATGCAAACTAATGCAACCGAATACATCATCATCATCATCATCATATTCAGCCATTTTCTATCCACTGCTGGATGAAGGCCTCTCCTCTTTCTTTCCACATGTCTCGGTCCTCATCCATGTAGCTCCTGAAAAACGCTTATTTTCATCTACCCATCTTGCATTTGGACGTCGTCTCAGTCGTTTCTTTTCTCTAGGAATCCGATGTAGTACATTTATCGTCCATCTTCCATCTGCTCGTCTAGCTGTGTGACCGGCCCATCTCCACTTCATTTTCTTCGCAGTCTTGATTACATCTTCTACCTTTGTTGTCCACGAATCGATTCATTTGTCTTCCTGTCTCTCCTGGTTATTCCTAACATGCATCTCTCCATTGCTCTTTGAGTCGTTTGCGCATTCAATGTCTGAGTTTCACAGCCGTATATCATTACAGTTAAGATACATTGATAGTTTGCTTTTGAAAATAAAGTGTAGTCTTCCGAACGAACTCCACGCCATTTTACATCTTCTACTTATCTCATCAGTCAACTTGGCATTCGATGTTTTCAGCTAGCCTAGGTAAACATACTCATCAACTATGCCTATTGTCTCTCTGTTAACCTTAATTTCCTTCTTTTCAGCATGTTGATTGTACATTACTTCTATTTTACCTAAATTAACTTTAAGGCCTAATTTCGAACTCTCATTACTCAGTTCTTCCATTATGGTTTGTAATTCTTCTGCACCTGAAGCAAACAGGACTATATCATGTCATCATTGCATAACTCAGAAACTTAAATTTTGGATTACGCCCCTTTGGCGCTACATCATCAGAATGTGGTCCACATGCCGTTGGAAAGGTCGGCGAAATGAGGTCAAGACCGTATAGATTGTCAATGTCCATCCACCCGTCGACAACTTTTAACTCAGGAACTACGACCATTGGTATGAAGATGATTGATGTGTCTTTCGAGAAATGTTGGTGACACGAGCTCAAAGCTGTATTAACCAGGTCTGTCCGTCCATCCATTGACTGCTTTCAACTGCCGAGTGCCGACCTCGGTAGCCGTGTGGATTAGGGCTTTGGACCGCTGTCCATGAGGTTGCTGGTTCAAATGCCCTCTGGGGAATGCATGTTTGTGGCTTTCTGCATTGCACTTATGTCATCGTGCATAATTACTAGGATGGCCCATATACAGGGTGATTCTATACAACCGTAACAGGACCATAATGCAGCTCCTAGTGCACAAAAAAAAATCATACAAAAGTGCATGTGCGGAATCACATAGTGCTTCTTCTGTTTCTCGGGAATACCCCTACAGCGGCCCAACTTCAAAATTTTAAATAGAAACAGGGGTTGATTTTGCTCCCATTTAAACAGGCGATTAATTTTGAACAACTTTAAGAGGAAACACTTATTGATAGCCCATACCGTTTGGTAGGTCCAAGACCTAATTGGTAGTAAAAACTAACATGCTTCACAGGGTTTTCGGGTTTTCGCATGCTCTAACTCAAAGGGAATGATAAATGAATGTTCGAAACTAAATTCAATTACTAAATGAGATATGCGGAAGGAAATAACATTTTTGATAACACAAGCATCCCGGAAATACCGCTACGGGGGACATTAAAATTTTAAATATAAACAATGGTCGATTTTGCTTTCTTTGAAACAAGCATTTAATTTTAACCACTTTCAGACAAAACATTGTTTATCTCGTAACAAATGGTAATTAGAATAGCCAATTAGCAGATCAACAGTTAACTTATCAAGTAGCTCTTGTAACTGGAGATATATGTAATGTTTCCTCTAAAAGTTGTTCAAAATTCAATTTAAAAAAAAAGAAAGCACGATCAACCATTGTTTCTATTTAAAATTGCCCCCCCCTTCCTATAGCAATATTCCCGGGGTGCTCCTGTTTTCGAAAATTTCCGCATTGATTCCACATATCCCAAGTAATTCACTTTATTTTTGAACCACTATTTACTATTCCCTTTCAGTTACAGCATCCGAAAATCCAGAAAACCCTCTACACCACGATAATTTTGACCACAATAGGTCTTGTAGCTGCTAAAAGTATCTGCTATTGAAAAGTGTTTCATCAAAAGTTGTTCAAAATTTAGCGCTTTTTTCAACGGAAGCAAAATCAACCCCTGTTGTCATTTAAAAATTTGAAATCCACGCTTCGTAAAAGTATTCCCGAGAACCTCCTATTATCACCTTGTGATTCTGCATGTGGACTTCGGTATGCACATTTTTTGAATCAATGATCTATGTGAAAAAGTAGTCGAATTACATTGACAATCAGTGAAATTATCGTTCCATGGTATTAGACTTTATATCTTCAAAGGGTTGTCACGCAGGAAAGGATATCGCCAAGATATTCCATCGCTGTCTTTTGGAGTTCGACATTGAAAGCAAAGTTCAGGGTATAACCGTTGACAATGCTGCGGCGAATACGATTTTCGTGAGGGAACTGCAAGAACTTATACTGCCGCAACTATGGTTTCTGTCACCCGGGGCAAGAACGCAATCTGGCGCCCCCTCCCCCGCCGAGGTTTGGTTAGAAAAGTGTCACTCACTTATACATTGTACTGAAAAATTACATTTAAAATAAAACTAATGTTATATCAATTTTTAAATATTGTAATGTAAATTATTTTAACCACAAGAATATATTACATTCGTTATGTGCTTGCAAGTTGTAAAAAATAACTTTGTACAGGTTTCATTCTTCATTTAGCTTTCGTTTGAAAATGAACAAATTTGTTTGTTTGTTCGCAAGAGAGCATAATATGGCTCCAAATACAAGATACTTATACAAACTCATTTATTACATCACATAGTGTAGATTTAAAAAAAAAAGAAAAATGGGAAAACTAATATTAAATACAATAAGCATAAAGGCAACACCTAAATACTTGTAGTGAATACTGAGTATATTTATAATAACATAATATACCGGTATTAAACAAGATAAATACATACTTCCTTACATACATTTATTCATGCATACTGTCACATTTGCATTCATACATGCAGGTATATATTTATCTATATAGAGACATATACGCCAGAGTAAAATAAATATTATAATATATTAAACCTAAAAAATAATCCTAAAATTTCAGTACTTGCGTGATTTCTTTTACTAAAACAACGTATTAATATCATTCATAACCTATTAATTCTGTTCCAAATATGCTTTTGTCAAAGGCATTGCAGATATTCTTTTCGCTTTAACGAAAAACCTATATACAGATTAATTTGAACTACATAATTAAAACTGATTTTAGCCTGCGAGCGTTTTTGGCCGCAAAAATTTTGATTATGTTATCACAAGAAATAGGTGGGAAGCTCTTTTATGTTCAATAGCAATAATCCTCAAGTTTGAAAGTCTTTCTTGCGCCATGGTGCTTCTTAAGTAATTTTTAATAAGTTTTAGTTTACTAAAACTTCTTTCGCCTGAAGCAACTGTTACAAGGAGAGTTACAAATATATTTAAGGCTGCTGTCATATTTGGATATCCTTCTTCCAGTTTGTGCTTGTAGATGAGATTCAAGAGTCTCGCTGGAGGTGCAGTTTTCATGTTGGCATCCGGTACTAAGGCGTGGTACATTCATTTTGATGATATTACTGCAATTTAGAAAGCTAATTTTTTTTACTGATTTCTTCCAAATGTTGCAACCGGGTTTTTAATTCACCCAATATGTTGTCAACAATATCAAATAAAGTAATTCTAAGCACATCTTTCCCTGATAAGCCGAAACATTCATCATCGCAGCTCTCGTCAAACATTTTTTTCTGTTTCTTTTCTCTTCCAAATCAGAAGGTATCCCAATCTTCTCAGCAATTAGTTCAGCTTCTGCAGTTGCTCTGGGTGAAGCACTATCCCTTGTCACTTCCAATAAGTTATAATGCCATGAATATGTTTGAGTGACTCGTCTACTGTTATGTCAGCTCTTTGTAGAAACTTATTTACAAGATCGATTTGTTTAAGAATTCGATACCAGAAGCAAGTAAGTACAACGAATTCAAACTTACTTATGTTTCCTTGTAAATTCTTAGCCTCGGTCTTTGTTTCCGAAGTAGAGAGACGGCTGAGTGCCAGTTCATCCAGTGCCTCGTAAATCTTGGCAAAGTGTTTATATCAAACTTCAACAGCTTCCTCTTTCGATGACCATCTGGTGTTACTTTGAGATTTTAAGGAAAGTGGTACATGTTTTTTTTTCAAAATCTCCCATCTAGATGTAGAGGCTGAGATAAATGCATACAGGCGATTTAGAATACCAAAGAATGTTTGAGCTTCAGGTGATACTGGTACAAAATATGCAAGTTCGTATTCCTGGAGTATCCTCGACTGTACCCCTTGATAGATACCAGCCATATTGGCTCCATTATCGTACGATTGCCCTCTAACCTACTTCTAGAAGTGGTAGAGACTTGCGGTTTTTCATTCGCTTCCTCATAGTCGACTTTGAATTTTTGAGCCATTTTGGCGCCCCTCCAACCACGCGCCCGGGGCACGTGCCCCACCTGCTCCCCTTAGTTGCAGCCCTGCCCGAAGACCAACATTTTCGATGTATTGCACATGTGCTGAATCTAGGGGTCCAAGGCCTAATGAAAAGTCTCTCTCTGGACAATGCTTATGAGAGTGAAAGCGAAACAGAAGATAGTGAAGATGAGTATAAAGACATGAATGACTCCTCTACTGCTGTCTGCAAGTTACGTTCTCTTTTCGTGAAAATCAAGATTTTTGTGAATCTGCAGGTGTGACAACAACCCTAAGTCCCGTGTTGGACTGTTCCAATCGATAGAACTCCACCAATGATATGCTCGGAGTAGCTCTAAAACTAAAAGCTGGCATTAATACTCCCTGTGCTTCTGTACCCGACTTGGCCGGATTTCGCATAACAGAAGCAGAATGGTCAATTTTTGACCATTTATATAAGTTCCTATTGAACTTTAAACACCTTAGCACAAAACTTAGTGGCGAAATCTACGTGACTCTACCCATGGTCATCGTTCCTTTGAATTTGCTACTTGACAAAATTGAAAGTATTGTCAAGAAGCTAGACAGCAAACAAGATAGGAACGAAATCGACGAGCAACTGATTTTAGGCTTTCAGGCAGCTCGCGATAAAATGTTAAAGCATTACCGAAAGATAAATTGGATCTGCCCTTAATTCTGGATCCAAGGCATAAAGTGGAAACGTTTGACCTGACTAGCTGGGGAAAGGAAGTGAAGGAAACAAGTGTGGCAAAATTTGAAAAAAAAAGAAAAAAAAAGAAAAAAAAATGAAGACTACTTCAGCAAGGAACCAGAATTTCCTCGAAGTGAACCCGATGAACAAGAAGACGCTTTGGACGAAAACGTCCTTGACTTCGATTCACTTTATTCTTTGTCCACCTCCTCAGTCGGAGCCCCAACTAGAAGAGAGGTCGAAGAGTACCTCAATCTTCTTCGGGCAGTCATGAGGATATCCTTCTGTGATGGAGACAGCATCAACAGAGATTTCCTGTGTTACCTAAGATGGCAAGAGACTTCTTCTCCATCCCTTCTACTTCTGTGCCAGCTGAGAGGCTGTTTTCAAGAGCCCCCTTACTATTAGGAAACAGACTTGGCAACGAATCGGCTCGTTGGCTTCTTTGTAGATATTAACTCTTGGGCTTCCAAGATGAAAGGAAAGATGTGTTAAAATGCATGTGCAGCGAGTACAGTGCAAGAGTCAAGATGCAAAATTAAATGAAAAAGGTAATCCAAACTTAATCGTTAATTTTGTTTGTGGTGTCTAAAACTTTGCCCAACAACTTATTTCTGTATTGATTTTATTACTCTTGATTTTTGTTATTTTTTTAATCCATTTGTAAGTTGTTGCTGTTTTGTACTTGTAAGTTATAATATGTTCATTAAATAAAAATGTAATGAATGCCATGTAAAATGTGATCACTTATGGATATTTACTGAGGTTTATATAGTATAATACATGGCATTAGTTGCAATAGTGCAAAATTAAATGAAATAAGGTAATTCAAACTTAACAATTAATTTTGTTTGTGGTTTCTAAAACTTTTGCATAATTCATTTCCTTGATTTCTGTATTGATTTTATTACTCTTGATTTTTGTTAAATTTCTGAAATCATGTGTTAATTGTTGCTGTTTTGTACTTGTAATATGTTCATTACATAAATAGGCTGCGGTAGTGGAAATTACCAAGACTCGAACGAACTAAATGATCAAGTAGGTCTAAACCAAATTAAAACATTGTAATGAACGGATTTTACACAGTTTCGTTAAAGAACAATTTTCTTTTCCATAAAGTGATGGAATCTGTTAAGTTATATTCGAGAAAGATTTTTTAAATTCTGCATGTCTGCTAATTAGTTTTTTTTCACATGTGCCGATGAAGGGATAAGTAAATAAGATCCTGCACTCTCATGGGATAACTCCAAAATGCACCATGACTATGTGTGTGATAACCATTCTTTCAACGGATGGGCAGTTCGAAATCAGGAATACTGCCTTACAGAATACCGAAGTAAAAAACATTGTCATTAGCAGTGGTGTGTTTCAGCCCTGGCGGCGCCAGGGCACTTTTTCTCATGGTCTGGCTCCGCCAGGGTACTTTTTAGGCATATTTTAGTTTTCCTTGTTTTTAATTTGAAATCAAAGGTTTGGATCAACCACATGAATGTGAAACTAATTTCTGATCGAACATATTCGTTCAAAAATTATAACAGTATGTTGTTTATTTCAACTTTGAGAGGAAGTGGATTGTGGATATCAGATCTGGCGGTTTAAGGGTATGTTATTAGCGAGGGCAGGGTCAATGAAAGTCCGTCTACGGTCTAGCAGTGGCAAGGCAATGAAATAATTCTTTGGCCGGTATTTGCGAGGCATCCACCCTTCAAAACAGTCTTTTTAATAAAAATTTCAGCCGCCTGTCATAACTGTTTTCTTAACAGCAAGTGTAACCCTAAGTCCGTAAATGCAGTCCTTCAACCGCTACATTTGGCTGAACTGAAAAGTATCTTGGAAACTATAAAGATAATACCCCCTTTTCATCTACCGCTTTCCATACTTTCTTGTTAGGACGAGAATCGGATGTATATGACACAGGCAAGTTGAAAAAAAAATGTGCCAAATTGGGCAGAGAGATGATAGTAATATTTGTTGTTGTACCAAGTAGGAAACAAAAACATCTTGTGTGCGGATGGAATGTGATCCTAAGAAGGAAAGAAAACATGGTTCGTCTCTAGTAGACTAGCATGAATAGCGTGGAAAAGGAGGAACCGGGGGAGGGGTAACGGTATATCTATTCGACAGATGACAGGTAAAAGCAATAATTGATTTTGAAGCTTGAAACAAGACGAGATGCAATTGTCATCAGTTGCTACAAAGGACAGGAGAAACGGATGGGTGTCTAAGCAACGTAAATGATAAGGCTTCCTCCGTGAAGATCTAAGGTTGACTATTTTCCGTTTGCATAAACAAACCAGACAATCATAATCAAAGATAATTTTCAATTTTTCAAATCGATTCCCCACTAAGGCTTATGGACAGAGTCATATGGAGGGAAATATCCATGATCTTGTCATTAGATACAGTCCCGACGTTCGTCTGGTGAGACCAAGGAAACATATGGAAGATTCTTTTCTTAAATCCTGTTCAGGAATGAAGATACCATTTGTTTCTTTGTATTAAAAATTGAAATCAAACGGATGGAGTAACCGTAACTCAGATCTTTGAATGTTGGCGTAATATTCGAAAGATTCTGAGTTCAAATCCAGTGGCCAGCCATCTTGACTGAGGTTTTCCACGAGTTTTCAGTTTCATAAGGCAAATGCTGGGTATTATAGTACCTAACAATAAGACCGTTGCCGCTTCCTCCCTTATATGCTTGTTCGAACCCTTCCTATCAATCAGCTATAATGCCAATCGAAGAACCGTAAGTCCCAAATAATAATAATAAGAAGAAGTAAAAACTACCAAATGGGAAAACATTAACAATATTATCTTTTAAGAAACGGAAATTTTTGGAATATTTAAGAAATAGTATAATAGTAACGCTCTAACCGTAAGATCTATAGTCTTTTTTCAACATTCAAAATTTATAAAATTTATAAATTACAAAAAAGAAGGCAGAAGAGATGGTTTACTGCACATTTTTTATTTGAGACTTACGAATAGGGATGAGGACGGACACGGCTATCCTTATTAGGTAATATTAGGTTCCGTCCCACCATTCGCCAGGCGAGACAGGAAACCGCGGAAAACGTCAGCCAGGATAGCCGACCATCTGTTTGAACCCAGGACATTCCAAATTACGTCCATGAATATGATGTACGTGTTTTGAATGTCCAGAGTACACCAGGAGTTGTCCGCATCGAACGTAAGGAGGCGACCTCCTAAGTAAGAAGACGCAACGTAATATAATATAAAACATTGAATACATATAACATGGGTTTAATTAAGTTCACGATTGAACTACCTCCCTATTGAACGAAACAACTTTTTC
Source organism: Lepisma saccharinum (assembly GCA_022664845.1). Taxonomy (NCBI): domain Eukaryota; kingdom Metazoa; phylum Arthropoda; class Insecta; order Zygentoma; family Lepismatidae; genus Lepisma; species Lepisma saccharinum. The sequence goes on from JAGDQP010000061.1 coordinate 53,435, forward strand.
ACTGGGACAGGGACAAAGCGTTCTGCTGCTCAGTTGTTTGTTGTTGGTAATACTCTTTGTTTACATTTCCCTCTTACTTCAGTTAGTTGAAGCACTGGCTGAATTTCTTAGAAATTTGCTGCTGACTATAACAATACCAAAAAAGAAAACAATACCTTGTTTAATAAAACTAGATGCACAACAAAGGGAATTGTTTAAAAATTTCGATAAAATATCAATATATGAGGTGAAAAGGGTACTTTTTATTATTAATTAGATTTTCTTTTCTTACTTTTCTTTATCTCCTTTTACCCAACAATGGACACGGGTACTTTTCTTTATCTCCTTTTCTCCCTGGACCAGGGAATATTTTTGCAATTTTAAAAATCAGTAGTGGATTAGCTACCACTGTGATTAATTATGTGTTTTTTGCATTTGAAAGATTTTCGTAAATAAGTAGCATCCCAGAATTCTACTTTTGAAATAAATCAACCCTCAAATACAAAATAAGTTTCGCAAATTCCCTCCCCACCCTTTCCTGGTCTTTTTTATTATTTCTTTATGCTTAACAGGTTACATAATACCTTAACTCACAAGCTAATTTTAGTAATAGTTGGTAACTAGGGCGCCAGGCAGTTGGTTTTGGGGTATCTAGAAGTTGGTTTCGGGGTCCGGGTGTCTATCGCCTTCGGGGGGAGGGGGAGAGGTATGTCTGGGTGTGAAATTTGCGTTTGCAAAAAAATCTAATAGCGGAGGAAGGTCCGGTGCCCTATATGCGTCCGCCGCCAGGCCACTTTATTTTTTAGAAACACACCACTGGTCATTAGTATTGTTGGCACATATGCACATCAAATCCAAAATGGAGTTTTTGCGCTATAGATTAGAAGAAAGATGAATAGTATGCTTTTGAGGTCAAAAGAGAACAGGAGCAACACCAACTACAAGGCCAGATTAAACCAACCTACAGAGAACGTATATTTTCGGAAATGTCTACACTGAATTTCCATTCAAAGTTTTCCTGGTTTTTACAGAAACAGAATGAGTGTACAAAGGCGTATTACAGAAACAGAACGAGAAGTCGTAACTCAGTTAATAGGGCGTTGGCTTCGCATTCGGGAGGTCCTGGGATTCAGTCAGGCCGACCATCTCGACTGAATTTTTTCAGGGTTTCTCCTAAGTCATATCAGATACCTTCGACAATATGCACTGGAAAACCTCCTCCTGATCCCCTCCTGTAATCTATCACATTTTGAGCCATAGAAGCCTAAAGGTAATAAATAACCAAAAATTCAATGCGTAAAAACTATTATCGGAAAATTACTTATTAATAAATATTTGTGATACATACTTTGAAAGTTGATTTTGGTAAACTTAATTATAGGGGCCATTTTAGTAACTATGGACTTCAGGCCGTCTCAGTGATACGAGTGCAATGTTGTTAACATTCACAAATATTAATGCCTAGGCGGGACTCGAAAGCGCAACCTGGTGTACTGTAGCTCAGCTCTCTAGTCCACACGGTTACCAGCACGTTGTGTCAGCACGCGTGTCAGCAAGTATGTGTCAGCACGTTGAAACTTGAAACATGCATAACGTCCTTTCAAAACCGGATGTTGTTTGTTCCTTGCTTTTCTGGCCTAACTGACTTTTAGATTTAAACTTATCTAACTAAGGAGGGATGTTATCACTCGACCCTGACAAGAACACAATCGAGATAATCAGTGCAACCTGTGACTAAACCTTAAAGTAGGTACCATCCCGGTTTTACCTTGTGAGACTAAAAAAATGAAAATTCAGTTAGAATGGCTTTATATGCTCCAATCTAGAACCTAGCCTTGAAATAAATTTATGTACATGACAAACCACTAGATTTGAGAAACTAGAGGAATTTTTTCAGAGAATGTGTCCACTCACATAGCAAAGAATATCTAGAAGATAGCGAAACAATGTAGACAAGGTGAAAATAAGATCTACAGTCATTTTTTAGGTGCACAAAAATATCGTCTAAATTTAGTACGCGTACTTTTCATCTTTGGTGACTAACGAGTGAAATGAGAAATGTCATGTCTTTGAAGTTCGAGTTGTTTTTGATGTTTAGGAATCTTTCAAAGATAACTCTGTAACATGAGTTTGTTGTGTGAATATAACTGGGTCAAATTGTATGTTGCAATTAGAAAACGCGTGCTCCAACCAGACCCTTGATTACCACTAACTAATCGGTACTAATGTCTATTCCGTATGTGCCCAGGTGCTCCCCTGACTACGGGCCTGTTAATATTCCAACAGATGGAGGTAGAAATATGAGTGGTACAAAGACAGGTGTTGAAAGAATATGTGAACGTATGTCGAAGAATGCTGCAGATCTTCCTATGATTTCATCAAGAGACGTTATCAGCAAAACTGTAGGTCTTTAAAAAGTAATGTAAACTGTTGTGTCCATAGTAAACTATAGGGCCTATTATGCGTCGTGCACTCAATCATCGCCAGTGTGAAAGATAATGAAGATATTGATATATAAATAAAGGTAATATGTGAAAGATATTGAATTTTTTGAAAAAAATATTTCAGAAGTCTGTGCCTTAGAAGTGAAACTAAAGGCATAAGTACCTTCTTGAAGGCAATTTCGTTTCCTTTCCTGAAATAAGCTACCGAGGATAAAATCACTACAACTTCTGTTAAAGAAATTTTAAATCTGTTGTGCACAGATCTTTGAAGGACTTTAGAGCCAATTTTCTTCCTGATTTTCATAAATTAAGACTTAAGTTGCAAAACATCCCAAGTTCACTTTTTCGTATTTGCATTTTTTCTGTTCGTCGGTATCTATGTTTCACGGGCTGGCTATCTACTTGCATAAATAATACATCCTAATCCCACCACAGAAACCCTTTTTTAATACAAAATAATTTTCGCTGAATAGGATAACATACGAAGACCTTGGACTGTTTTTCGTTCCTTCTGAAAAATATACTCCGTTGGACTATTCCGGATGATTTTTAATTCAGGTCTTAAAATATACAAACGAAATTCGACTATTTCATTATGTTTTTAGTATTGACGTAGTAGATACGCACATAGCAAAATCATCTCGAACTAAGCTTGTTTTGGCCTTGAAACGTCAAACCAACAAGCTGTAAAGAACCTTGTCGTGTCAAACAAAAAGATTGAAACAAGCTTGAATCATGATTGATTTTTCAAAGCCACGAAGCATCTTGTTTAGGCAAGGGATAATCAAGCTTGAAATTGGGTTGTTCAAGCATATTTTATCTAACAAGAAACAAGGTTGTATCAAGCCTGAAATAAACTTGTCTTATCACGTCAAGCCTATCAAGGCAAAATCAAGGGAATTTCAACCTTGAATAAAAAACAGTGCTATGTGGGTCGAGTTCTCAGTTCTATGTAGAGACCTGCATGGGCCGGGCTTGGGCGGCCCAGTTCAACTATTCCTTTGTCCCGAGCCAGGCTTGGACGATGCTTTCATTTCAGATCCTTCCGGGCTCGGGCCAATTAATTGCACTTCTTTAAAGCAGTTCAATAATTATTGACTTTCGTTAAACGATAATTGGAATAAAGCCAAACGTTCAAGTCTGTGTGCACGCCACGTGGTTGAAAGGAATTACAAACAATGCAAAATTTACAGTTGGTGTTGCTTAGCGGCTCCACTTTCGCTATAGAGGATTAGTTGTTCACCGGGGCGTTGACCCCAGTCGGCAGTCACACGAGTGACTGCATGCCATTATCTCAATAAATAACAAAAGACAGTATGCGTATTGAAGCTTCCTCTGATGGTCCGTGTCAATACCAGAATATGGTCAATCCAACCACTGAATCCCAGGAGGTGAACAGTCAGAGTTCTCGTCTTGATATAAAAATGAAAGGAAACCGCACTCTTTGTTCTTCTCTCCACTTCAGCGACCCGCAGGAAGAAATGGTGGATGAAGTCAGGGTTACAGTCGAATACGGTGTTAAATACCGTGCAAATCTAGGTCTTGCGGGTGGGGTCAAATTTCTGATAAGTAAATTTGTTTAGAAAATGAAAGTTATACTTTGACTAGCTACTTCTTTGCTGGATTTAAGAAACCTGCGACTACAAGTAATCCTACTGTTGAAAGCAAGGAAAGGATTATTTTGATCCTTTGTGTTAGAAATAAATTGAAACGGCAATCCTGTAGAATGAAATTAAAATGACTATCAAATCTAAGCGCATCACATTGTTCAAACACTCACATAGGCTTGTATGAATTTTATATTATTATTATACCAGATACAAATATATTGGGGCTCGAGCTAAAACTTCTTAAAATTTATCTAGTCGGGCCGGGCTTGGGCCAAGAATTTTTAAAAGTTATCGGGCCGGGACGGGCTCGGGACAAGAAATTTTAAAAGTTATCGGGCCGGGCCAAAAACTTCTAAGGCTTTCCGGGCCCGAGCTGGGCCGGGCCTAGGTACATTCGGGCTGGATTGGGCTTGGGCTGAAAAATTCGGCCCGTGTATAGTCTCTAGTTCTAACCACATTGAGTTAGGACTAACTGATATTTTTCGGTCACGGTAGTTTAATAGAGCGCTCACCTCTTGTGCTAGGGGTCGTCGGATCGATCCCTGCTCATATCATGTGGGCTTTGTGGTGGACAAACACCGTGTGCATGGGTTTCCTCGGGGTTCTCCCGTTTCCTCCCACTTTCTTCATTCCATCAATTCATCCCATCATCATCATCATCCATACGGCCTGAGCCATAGTTGTCTAAAGGCCTTAAAATAAATTCAGTTCCATTTATAGTTTTAATAATGACATTTTGAAGGACAGTTTTATCAACAGAAATTTAATTGAGTTTTACAGTAGCCTTCCGAAAACTTTCACCGGTATAAAACCCTTTGATTTGAAATATATTGTATCATTTAGTAAGTAGCACATATATCTGTGAGAAAACATTTTCACTCATGAAGTATCGAAAAAGTAAGTACCCTTTCCGCTTTACTGATGATAAATTACGTTCTATCTTATAAATTTCTCGTTTTCAAATTTAAGCCAGTTGCTCATAAATTGGCTCAAGATATCCAACCTCCAGGTCACATTACGTAAAGGAATTAAGGAAAATATACAGGCATAAACAGATTCGTCTTACCATAGCAATAGTAATTGAAGACTTACCATAGCAATAGCAATAGTAAACAAGGCACTAAGTGCAATTTTTCTACTTACGAGAAAAAGCAGTTTTTAAAAATGCATTTCCATATAAATCAACATAACACACCATTTATAATAGAAGGACTAAACAAGGTGTTTGGACTTTGATTCTTATATAGGCTATGTTATAGATCTAACAGTATAATTACACTATATTGTTATTCGTGTAAAAACGCAATTTTCACAAAAACGGCACTTAGCCTACTTCAAGTATTCATTTAACTGATATTTTACTGTACATTCGCTGTTTGATATGAAGAATTTAATAAGTGATAGGCAGAAGTAATTACGATACATTTATATTAACATATGTTTTACCGAACAACAGCTGTTACTAATTTGTATGCACATAGTAGGTTGTTGTTAACCAGAAATTATTCATAATATCTGTATAATGAAAATTAGTTACGTTGTAATAATTTACCGAAGTTACATAAACAGTTAACACAAAAGGTATTATTTACACATGTATGCCAGTTTTGCAGATATTAAAGATGAACGAAAATCTAAAGCCCGTATTTTCATGTCTCCATTTCTCTAGCAATGCGTCCCGCATCTTTCAACATTTAATCCGATTTGGCCCGCGCATCCGAAAAGTCTGCCGACTCAAACATATGCATTATACACGAAAAAGATACGTTCTTTCATCAATGTTCAGAGGAAGTTCCACCGGACGTGTTAAAAGTACACGTTCTAGTAATTCTTGGTACTGTCGCTAGGGTGTAGCACTGCACAACGGAACTTAACCAGTTGTTTTGACTCGTAACGCCGGTCTCTGATGTATGGCTCATCATCCACTCACTGCAATTTCCTATTAGCCTTGTCTGCCTTGTTTTGCTTCTTAGTTTTATGGCAGACTGTTGTGTTGATCCCTATTGCACGTTAAAATTGAAAATTGTAATAAGGATGAGCAGCAATGAGAACAATGACGTAGTCGATCTTTTAAAAACAGCCCTGCTACAGAATCAGGAGAAATGGCCGAAAATTTTGCCTTTATAATAATAATAATAATAATAATAATAAGATAAAATGAATTGTATGGGCTGTAAAATAATAATAATAATAACGTATGCATTTATTTAGTACTATTAACAGCTTAATAGGCTAATATAGCACTGTTAGGAATACATAAAAATACAGAACAGTCAAAGAGTGGATACATGAATATACGTATGTTAAAAAAATATATATTATGATGTCAAAATTTAATTCAAAGCAAGAAATGAAAGAAATACACAGTACTGTCTTAATATGAGTTAATCAATATGAAACAAAGTAAAAATATACTTAACTACTTAACTTATTGTATTTCTTTAACATCCTGGTTAGATGAACATAGTTTTTCCTTTGGTTTCTAATAAATTGAAATTTCTGGCAAAATGTGTGCTGGGTACACGTATCCTGATATTTTCAAGTAGATAACTACTACTGATTCTATTCTCCAAAGGATTCTCTACAAGATTGTAATGTTTATAAAACAAAATGTTTTAAATAGATGTTTTAAACGTGTTTTAAACAGAGGCTATTGTTTTAAGCAGCTTGTTTAAACCAGTTTGAACATTTGTTTTGAATGATGTTTTTTTAAGCCGCGTTTAAAACATGTTAATTATATTTTTCTTATGTGAAAGAATCATATTATTTTTAAAAGTATGAAAATGGTGTTTATTTTATACCAGTAACACATATGCAATTTGTCCCGTGTGAAACTAGTTTGTAAAATAATCAGTATTATATCGCCGAAAGTCTACAGGCGGAGACATAAAATAAGTTGTATCCGTCTGTTTTTATCGGTTGAATGCTAGAAGCAAGAGATATTAATTCACTATCAATAATGATACAAGAGGTTCATATTTTAATTCTTTCTTTTTTTATTCTGATAAATTGCAAGGAAAAGGATAGCTTCATGGGCATGTATTTTCTTCTATGATTCATGGCTCTATTTCTTTTATATTATTTTAAAATCGACGTTTTTACCGATTTTAACCAAAAGGATCTAATAAATTCTTTATTTAGAGTATCCTTGGATTACTCGTCAAATTTATTGGTTACTAAAATTCGCTGACAAGGCTATTTATTACACACATTCAAAAAAACTGATACAGGCGGTAGCCCGTCTGACTACGAATCGGGTGGCCCGGGTTCAAATCCCGGCTAGGACACTGGTGAATTTTTCTACAGTGTTACCATACTCTGAGGTATACTCAGAATCAGTGTGCGAATTAAACGTTTTAGCCAGGGGGGGATAAGATATAACGCACAAATTTCAACAGACAACCTACACACACACACACACACACACACACACACACACACACACACACACACACACACACACACACACA